>JBAMIE010000118.1:47830-63944 GCA_037177295.1 Kaempferia parviflora
CCCGGAGGGATCCGGAGCACCCAAACCAGTTCCAAGTGTCCGGACCAGTCAACCTTGAGTTGACTAGTCTGGTTCTGTCCGGCTTGTTTCAGTTCTGTTCGGCTTACTTTTGAAGCTTCTGCCTTCATCTCTAGTTACCTGGATAATTTTGAATAACCAGAATAGGGCTCACTCGAACCCATTTTCCGTCCATCTCGAGTGAGCTTCCTCCCTGGTTTCTCATCCTTTGGACCGCTGCACATGTCTTTCTCACTCCGTTGATGTACTTTTCCTTAGTTGTTTGTCCCTCAGAAACGCTGAGTTTGTCGACTCGTTTCCCACACCTCCCTTCTTGTGCGCCATGTTTTTCGCTCAACTTCTTGTGTTCCTAAGCTCCTGCACACTTAGACATAAGGTTAGAACACCACAGTACCTAACATAACTTAGTTGATCACATCAAAACTAACTTGTGGCACCTATAGGATGCACTGAGATTGCTTTTGAGTTTTGTAGACTACTAATAGGGGTTAACCACCTCTATTTCATCAGTCTTGATTAAGATTCCTGAGCTATCTTAAATAGAACTCGGGTAGAAAGACTCAAGCATGTTTCCCGTTACCAGTCGACTGGTGTCAACACCAGTCGACTAGTCTTCCGTCGAATTTTGACCCTAAACTCATTAAGTACTAATTAGGTCCTTCTTTGTAGAGAATCGACCTTCATTCCAAGGTAATGCTCGAGATGTCTGGTTAACCGGTTAGGTACTCTCTATTACTAAGGGCTCACTGGTTATATGATCTCAACTATTCTCTCTTCGTGGCAACCAATCTATCTGTTCATTCGAACAACACATATAAGCAATTAAACTTTACACACACATTCAATCAAATAAGAACAAGGCATACACATGTCATAGAAATAGGAAATTGACATATTCATAGAATTTACATCAAATACACGTCATAATTACTCCCTATGTCCTAGAACAAGAAGAACCTAGTCCATACCGAATGAAATATAACCCAAAGACATAAAAAAGGCAAGCTTCAACTCAAAAACTAAGTAGGGAGAAGGAAGGTTAGCCTATTGGAGATTTAAGTCTTCAGGAGCAAATCCACATCGTAGAAGAGGACGGGATGATGGATGCGATCACGTATCATCGAGAAATCACCAAAATGTGGAGTGTAGATGGCCCAAGATGGTTTGTTTCCCTTAAAGGGAGAAACTTCCTCTCCAAGAAAAGGGGAGAGGAACACCTTTTATAGGCAAAGGATACGCCCCTTGCTTATCCACGCACACGGTCGTGCCTCAGGACACGGTCATGGCGTGTAGTCTAGCCACGAGAGTGGTACGGTTGTGCCTCTAGGCACGGCAGGACCGTGTGCCTTGTTAATTTGAAGGGGTACAACTGTGCCTCTGGGCACGATACAACCGTGTGATGTACTGAGATGTGGAGACACGACCATGCCTCTAGGCACGACACGACTGTGTTTTCTGCCTGGGGCCTGGCACGACCGTGCCTCTGGGCACAGCCTAGTCATCTATAGCGCTGTGGGGAGAGGCACAACCTGCTCATGTTGAATTCTAAAGGAGGTTGCACCGTGCATTCTTCATCCATATTTGCTCCATATCACGTCCTGTCAATGAAAATAAGCCAAAAGAAAATCTCCGAATAAAACAAGTAATCATACTGATAGATGATAAAATGGAGTGTGATAACATTGATAATAATTAAGGAATACAAGTGATGTCAATCAATATTTAAAAATATATATAATCTACATGCATCAATGCACCATGCAATTCGGCATGCCCGAGCATATACCTCCCCCATGTCTTGACCATTTGCACTTATGGCTAGTAGCCACCCGTGATTTACTTACTCCGTGTTGGTCCTGAGACGGATTGGCGGGGACGCTGGGGCGAACGAATTCGCCTTTTCGCTCATCAATGCACCATGCAAAAAAGTGTTAGACATTAATTATTTGACATTCAATAATTACAACATATTGTAACAATGATTAGCACTTATGGCTAGTAGTCACCCGTGATTTACCTTCTCCGTGTTGGCTCTGGGACGGATTGGCGGGGGCGCTGGGGGCGAGCGATTCGCCTTTTGCCACGTGCCCCAAATGATTAAAATAAAATACAAACTATGCCTCGTACCTCTACTAAGGTTAGACACAAGTGATAAATTTAATTTGTCACATCGCGCTGCCATGATAAGAGAGGATGACCTAGCACGAACACCATGATTTAGCCCTTATGACTTAGAATGGCCAGAGGAAACATATAGGTCTCAAAATCCATGGTGAGGATGGAGCCTAATGGATAGCAGGAGTCTAATGGAGAGAAGGCTCGATCTCGATCAGCAGAGGAGCTTGGTGGGCAAGATGAAGTTGATGGGAGGGAGGCTCAATCAGGGAGGATGATCAGTGCAATCAACATTAAAATAGACAAATAAAATTGCTCTTCAATCTCTTTCTGGTTCTTATCGAGATAACAAAGTATGAGATATTGGTAATCTTTTTCTACTTGACATTTGACTTGCACCTTTGACAAAGAAGCCAAAGGACATATGCATAAGATTAAAAAAAAAAAAAAAAAAAAAAAAAAAAAGAAAAACCTTATCAATTGGATCCAAGTAAATGCGACTACATTACGAGCAATCTAACAGAATTAGAGAATTCAAAAAATAAGGAAAAAATAAACCAATTGCAATCAACAAGTTAAAAACAAGGCATTGAGGGACAATGCTATTTAGCTTGGAGCTAAAGTTTGTTGACAAAAGGTCATGATGAACCACATTGATAGATATATGAAGTCGTTTTATTGATGGGCACTTGCCATTCCTATTGTCCTCATCAATCCATTTTTTTGAGGTCCATACACCATAATTAAGTTATTGGTGACAAGAGATAGGGACTAATGAGGGAGGGACCATTCAAGTAAAGGATCTTTCTTGATTGCCTTTGGAGGTATCTAAGTGTAGTTATATATGACTATGAACTCGTTTCGATGACCGTTGATTGGTTCGAATGCAAAAAGATGGTGATGGTTAACATTTAAATAAAAAAAACCCAAATATGTTTAAAAACATACAATTTGAATTATAGAGAACTTCAACAAATATAAACTATTAAAGATTATGAACTTTATTAAACATTTATAAATAAATAGTACAAAATTTTGTATTAATTGAAAAATAATATGTAAGATAAATTAAATATCTTAGAAAAAATTTTAAAAATATCAAACACCTTATGACATATCAAAATGTGGGTGTCATCATCTAATCTCACCCATTGTGGGAGAGAACCTCAAATAAATTATACCAATCAACTTTAGAGATAATCTAAATCTCACCCAAATAGATGCATAACTTCCTAAGTTTGACGTCGAATAGAATAACGATTATTCTAAAAGTTAGTTAGCATAGAGGAATCTCAGAGAATATAAGAAATTGTCAAACATAGAGAAGTCATCTCTAGGTTTAATTGAATAAAATTGATTCAAAATAAAAGATAATATCATAACATCAACTAAACAAAATATTTAAATAGTTTCAAACCCCTAACACCGTAAAAAATAATCATAAAACAATAACAAAATTTATTCTAAGCCTCTAAAAAAGAATAGGGGAAGTTTTTGGAAGGTTGGTAGAACACATTAAATACTATTTTTTGGACCTAAGAATGGGTCGTTACTGATTACATCGGTTACTAATTATAGATCTTTTAACTAGTATTGATTTGATATATTAAAAATCATGTAGTTCAATATGAGTAAAAAATTATAGCCTTTCAAAATTCTCCCACATCAAAGTTGTTGTCTCTAAATGGTAGTCATTGTGAATGGATGACCACAGTGGAATAGGTTATAGGCTGAATAACATGAACATGCAAGTTATTATTATTATTATTATTATTATTATTATTATTATTATTATTATTATTATTATTATTATTATTATTATTATTATTGTTTTGCAAGTGTAAGGATAAATACAAATTAATTAAATACATGTTGTACCTGTGTGTGGATTAGGTGCTCCGGTCCAGAGTTATATGTAGTAACAATAGACTAAACAACCCAACAACAGATAATACTACCAAATTAAGTTGTTTTATGTTGTTTGTAGCCCAAAGCCTACTCCACGATCTACTTATTCATGGGTAAACCACTCCTGAAATTTACTATGAAATCTATATATATACAAAAATGTTACCTTGTCCAACACCTCATGAGCGAAGGTACGTGACAACCATTGTAGCAGTGTCGCGTGATCATATTATATTATTTTCCCACTATAGTGGTGCTAACGAGATTAGGGTCTTCCTTTTTAATCTGTCACCCTGGTCAAATTGAAAAATCTAAATTTCTCTCCCTCTCACTCTCCCTCTTGCTCTCACTCCTTCGCCGTCATCTTTCGTTGTACTCGCTCCTTCCTTTGTCGTCGTCTTCTGCCACGGAGAGCACATGCGCTTGCTTACTCCTCACAGTACCTGTCGAAGTGTTCCCGCAATCGTTTGCCGCTACAACTTTCGTTCTTCTCTCGCACAGGAATCAACAGCTTCCGTCACTCTCCCTATTCACGATTATAAGCCTTTACACTCCACTTCCATGTCGAATTTTTTGCTCTGTTCAATATTTATCCACTACCATTTTACCTTGCGAAATTTAGGGATTTAGGTCACAGCAGACCTAGGGCGAAGAGGTTAAGCCCTAGCTGGCTGCTGATAGGGCGTTTAGGAGCAACTTAGACTAGCTTGCTGCTTGCTTCTTGCTTCTAGGGCATATAGTATCAACTTGCACACATAGTTGCCATAACGGTGTGATAGCTACTTCGATAGCTAGCTAGCACAATGGTATGGCAGCTACTTGGACAGCTAACTGCCACACTGTTGTGGCAGCTAGCTGTCGAGGTAGCTGTCGTAATGTGTGGCAGCTAGCTGTCGAGGTAGCTGCCGTAATGTGTGGCAGCTAGCTGTCGAGGTAGCTGCCACAATATTGTGGCAGCTAGCTGTCCAAGTAGTTGTAATAATGTTGTGGCAGTCAGCTGTCCAAGTAGTTGTAACAACGTTGTTACAGCTACTTGGACAGATAGAATGCAGCTTCTTCGAGAGATTTAGCTATCCTAAGGTGAAAAGGAATTTTAATTGTTAAATTACCATGTTACCCTCATGTTTCCTACTTAGGTGATAATCCATCGAGTGTGGAGGTCACATCAAAATATCTCATTGTAAGTAGACGACATTTTTTTCCATCAACCTCTCACCGTGACATCTAGTTTTCTCATCGTAAGTATTTCGCGCCCCTTTTGTGTTTTTATTTTACTCCTCTAGTGTAGGGATTAGGATTTTTAGGGTTTTGATTATTCTCCCTACTGCTACAATTGGTATTGACTGGTTATAGGTTTTCTCTGTTAAGATATACGTTCAGGAAATAGGGGTATAGGTTAAGGTTGTAACGTTGTAGTAGCTAGCCGACAGTAGATGATAACACGCAGTTATAACTCGCACATTATGATCACAACTAGCTGGATTATCATTGTAATATTCAAAAATAACATTGTAATGTATAACCTGACAAAATTAAATGGTGTATAGTACAACAACGTGCCACAAAACCTCTACTTATTGTGTATACTATAAGAAAATGTAATGGAAAAGCAATGTCTCCCAATTTAAGTCATTCATAAATAGACTAAAACCAAATGATCGGCAATTAAAGTTGCTAAGTAAAAGCTCATTTGGCTGGGACTTAGACATAGCACATATTCTAAGCATTAGAGGACTTGTACAAAATATGTTTGACAATTGGGACTATGATGATAAGTGTTTCATCTTTCAAAATCAGAAAATTAGATTCAAAAGAAAAGATATTGCACTGATTATAGGCCTTCCAGATAAAGGTGATGAAGTAAATTTGTAGTTGAATGTAGCCTCTACCCCACTATATCTTCAACATTTCAAAGATCGGGAGTGTTCAAAGAATGATGTAGAGAACAAGTTGATCAACATCAGCAAACAACCAGAACCATCTCCTGAATCAAATACCTTTTTTGTCAACTTATTATTTTATGTTTTTTATTTGCATTTTATTTACTACTACTAGCTGTATATCTAGACTACCCGTAAAATCACTCCTTGAGTGTGTAGATGACTTTGAAAATATAGGTAGATATAATTGGTGTAAGGTGATATATGACCATAAGACCCATAAATGGAGGTTATAGGTGGCATGCTCTCCCAAAGGCCCAAGCCACTAGGGCTTCAGGGAAATCAAACTCCTATGATAAAAGGATTTGCACACTTATTGTTGTATATTCATAAATTACACTCTAACATTGTTGATTCAATATTTATAACCATACTTATTTTATTGTAGGTTTGGATGAGTGAACATGTTAAAATCCTAGAGCCACACAAGAAATTTGTACTTCCAAGAATATATCGATGGAACAAGATATTTTCACGTGTATCTACAATTAAGACGATGATTGTCCACCTGTCTCCATCAAAAATAATACCAAATTTGGTTCCATCAGATACAAAAGAACATCTGCAATCAAATGATAGCCTAGCAGATGCAGAAGAGCAAACTGATGATCAAAATACACAGAACTTTTCCATTATTGGAGCTTTTCCAGAGCAATCAGAGGATGGTCAGGAGAATATAGCAGAGAAAGTTAAAGTGCAGCCTACATACGATGTTTAGGAGTAAGTAAAATGTCAATATTGTAAAGTAAAAGTTGAGAAACTTGCTGATATGCAAACTTTGGTTGCACAGTTGAACAAGAGGATTGAACAGAAGGATAAAAAATAATTAAAATATCTGTAATACTGGATAGAAATCCAGTAATGCCTGAATTAGCATCAGTGAAAAGGACAGAATCATAGCTGAACAAGAAAAAAAATTGTAGAGCTCCAAAGCAAGGTCCAGAGCATGGTATTAGAAGAGGCTGGATCAATCCCTACTCCGGATATAGAGGTCATAGAGCCTAATCCCCCAACATTTACAAGAAGGAAGATGTGTGCTAGAAAGAGTTTTGGGCCACTGCCAATTCTTAAATTTCCTTTAGCTAGTAAGAGAAAGAGAACTTATATAAATCAAATCACCAAGGGAGAAGAGAAAGGCAAGGAGATTGTTAACGATGACGTTGAAGAAGGCCCTGGCCCTTCAAACACAGCTGCCACAGTTTCATGAAATTAAAAAAATGAAGCTTGCTGATATTGAGAAGGTCGAAACCATAATGTTGAAGGTAGGGTTGATTTGTAGTTAAATTTTGGTGTTATTGCTTATTGACATGTTTATGTTTGTATTTCGGCAGCAAACAAAACATGTTTTAACAAGAATAAAGATAATGTGTTAGCAATTTTGATAGTGTGGTTGTTATAAAAGTCAAATTGTGAATTTGTATTAACAAATTTATGTGATATGAATTTGATGGTGCTATGATATAGTGTTTGCATGAATTGGAATTTGTTGAATCAAAGTTTAAGTCTGTATTTGTTAAATGATGGTGTGCCAGCTACAAGGCCTTAGCTTCTTCAACATGATGTCTATTGTAGCAGCTACTAGCTCATAATTGCTACAACGTGAACTTGATTTATAGTTGTTGCTGCAACAACATAATCGTGATTCATTATATTTCGAAAAATCCCTCCCATTGCAGTTAATGGGCTATAACTAAGGAATTACTGTTTCAACTCTAAGGCTTAAATTCACCAACTCCTACCTTGCATTTAATAGGTACCTTGAGAATGTATGAAATCACACTATTATAAAGATGAGTTGCTAAACCATAAACCCTTCAATTTCAGATGACGGCTTCTTCTACTTCGTCAAACAAGACCTGTTTGGGAGTCAAGAAAATAACTTCTCCTCCTGCTCCCCTGATACTGATCGATGATTCAATATCTTTCCTCTTCTTTGGGATCTTGGGAAGACTCTTTGGCCTCCCTGCTTTCAAAACCTACGGAAACTTGTTAGCAAAAGTGGGAACAAGTGTTGCGGTAATTGAAGGGAGCCCTTCAAACACTGGAGATGACCTAGACAGTTGTGAAAGAGGTCATCGATCTGTTGGACAGGAAAGATTGTTAGGGCCTCTGTTTAGAAGTGCATAGGGAAGAAGGATCATTTTGTTGATCTTTCTTATGATTTTAGTAATGTTCCTTATGTTTTGTTGGAGTCTTATAAGTTATAACGAATATCGTCCTTCCTATCTTCATCTTTTTGAATTTCTATCATTTACTTCTAAGGTTTAACGGTGAGTTGAGCACTTGACACCCCTCTCCATTATCGATCGTAAGCCTTTTAACTTCGCTCCACTCCTATGTCAGGCTTAAGCATAGTTAGGTGTCACAACGTTGTTGTAGCTACTATGACAGATAGTTGTCACAATGTTGTGGCTGCTACTTGAACATTTAACTGCCACAACGTTTGTTGCAGCTACTATGACAGCTAGCTATAGGAGGATCGAGAAAGAACGATAGAGGGGGGTGAATATCGCAACAAAAAACTTTTGGATTTTTATCTAAGTACACAGCGGAAGTGTAAGAAAAGAAATGAAAGACGGCGGAAGAGAAAAATATCACAGTAATAAAATAACTTTTTTAGTTACTTCGGAGTCTTGTAACGGCTCCTACTGCAAGGTCCACTATCCTTGATCATTTACTTTGGGCAATCCATGAGTAATTAGAAAGTTTACAAATTGAGTACAAATGAATTAAAATTTAAGTACAAGAAAATAAACTACTACATTATACCGACGATTTCAAAGGAGTAGAATCTTTCGTTCAATCGTCGGTGCAGCTTCACAGAGTCTTCGAGTTGGCATAAAAGTGAAGCACAGTAGAAGAGTTGTATTGAATTGTTGTGTTTGAAAAGCTAGCCGAACAACCCTATAAAGGGTGCTGAGGGCAGCTTCCAAGCCTTGAAGGGCGCCTCCAACTCGATATGGATCAGCGCCGAAGAAGTCCATCTCTATCCACGCGATGGCATCCTCAAGCCCCTGAGGGAGCCTTCAGTGTGAAAACTTCATCCGTTGAAGTTATCTATGTGAAGGCGCCTTCCACTCCTCCGAGGCACCGTCCCGCCTGCGCCGAATGCGCCTTCGCCCACCGAAGACGCCCTCGCGCCTTTCTGCGCGTGGGCTTTAGGCCGAAGGTTTTTTGCTTCTTTTCTTCCCTAAAAAAACGTTAGTCCCAAAAATAAATATCTCTCCAAAACCAAGTTAGGACATACAAAAATATAAGGAATAAAATATTAACAACAGTGTTGTCTTGGTCCTGACTTTTAGGTTTCACCAGAAACCTTAGGTCGGACCGAAGCCTACTGTTTCCTCTTCGTGGAACACGTCCTCACCTACTTCACTCAGGAGAAATTACCTTTTGCCAACCGGCACCTCCAGTTGGACTTTTGCTTAGCCTGCAAAGACCCGGAACTTAACGATGTCAGACCCTCAACCCGTTTCGACTCCTATCCATTGTCCTCGCTTGGCAAAGTCTTCTGCTCAATCCCCCTGATCAAGACTTCGTGCTCGGCTTCACTCGCCAAGACTTCATGCTCGTCTTCACTCGCCAATACTTCGTTGCCCGATCCTCGACCAGAACTTCATGCTCAACCCTACAGGTAAGACTTTGTACCTAGATTAACTAGGACTTTCCACCACCTAGGGTTACCACCCCCTAAGACCTAGGGTTACCTCCCCCTAAGGTTTTTCACCTACCTAAGAATACTTAGGACTTTCTTGCACACTTCATTAAGCTTGTTAGATCAATAATAAGCCTTAACTTTGAACCCTTTACCATTATCAAAACTTAGGTTCAATTATTGATGCAACCTGCACCAATAGCTGCCACAACGTTGTGGTAGGTACTTGGACATATAACTGCCACAACGTTGTTTCAGCTATATGGCAGCTAGCAGCCATAACATTATTGCAACTACTTGAACATCTAACTGCTACTACGTTGTAGCAGTAACTCTGATAGCTAGCTGTCATAATATTGTTGCAACTACTTGGATATCTAAATGTCACAATGTTGTGTCAAATTGTAAAGCAAATTACCACAACATTGTAGTAGATACTATGACCACTAACTATCACAACATTAGTGCAACTAATTCGGCAACTAACTACCACCACAAATCCATGATGTTGATGTAAACTGTAAAGCTAACTGTCACAATATTGTAATAGCTACAATGATAGTTAGCTACTACAACGTTGTTGTAACTACTTAGATAGTTAATTTGCACAACATTCTTGCAACTACTATGGCGGGTAGCTACCACACCGGTGTTGCAGCTATTAGGACACTAACATGTTATAACGTGGTGCAGCTACTTTGACAAATAACTGGTAGAATATTGTTGCAAATACTATGACAGATGAAAGTTGACTTTCTTACCTTTCTGCACTCATGGTTCCCAACGTAACCTAACCAAATCCAATAATATAACAAATATTAGACATACACTAGTATCTCTCAACTAAAGCAATGCAAACACAACTGAAACAAGTCAGTGAACCAATTCCAATAATATCTCTATACTCAACCAATACAAACACAACTGCAACAAGTCAGGGAATCAAATACAATAATATCTCTGTACACAACCAATACAAACAAAACTAGAATAAGTAGGTCAACCAAGAACAACTTGATGAGATATTAGTAACCGTCGCATCCTCATGTACAAGGTATGTTGTTAGACTCTGGAACAATAACGACAATTATAAATCAAAATTTATCAATGAACCAATAAATAAAATGAAAAAAAAGTTTGATAATACCAGCTATAGATGCCAAATCTTCTTCATATGTGTCGTCATCATTGGTACGATGATTATCTGTAGCAGTTAAACTAAAATTCGTTACATCGTTATATTTACTAGTACTTAACTATAATTATTTACCTGAGATCAAAATTATAATACAAATGTAGATATAATTGACACATACCATTGCCATAAAACTGGACAGCTACGCTTGTAGTGTGAGACACCTCGATGACTGCATCCACGACATAGCATGGACTTTAAGGTTGATGTCTCCTTTGATGATTTCAATCTCTTCCCACATCCCTTTTCCCTTACTAAAGAAGGCTCAACAATAGAGGGTGCCCCTTCGATGGTTTTAGTCCTTCGACTTTCATTGTCACATATTCTACTAATGTTCATCTTTTGAATTTTATTGTATATACAATCGAATTATTGGTGCAAGTTGGTTGTCCCCTCATCAGTCAAAGATGCATCATCAATTAATATTCAAGTTTTATAGGATAATCTTGAGTGTCTGGACATCAAAATTCCATCTTGATTATCGGTGAAATTTTAGTCCCCTAAAGCATATACTACTCCAGCCTTTGCATTCCTTGTCCATCGCTTGAGTATATATTTATTGGACAGTAGAAACACTTGGTTGATACGGAAAAATGCTAACATATGGCTATATAGAATACCCTCGAACTCAAATTTTCGACAGCTACAGGATATGTACTCCCTCTATTCGTCATGGGTGAGCACCCTTGGTTTTGCAAAAGAAGAACTTTGAAAATTAATGACATGATAAATGACTCTTTCAACACCTATAGATTCTTATTTCACATAATAACCATGACTCACACTCATTTCACTTTGAAAATACAACCATTTTTTTTTTTGTATACAACTTTACCATCTGACTTTCTATTGGCCAGTTTGTCTTAATCTTGGGTTGCTCATTCATATCAACATGGTCGGCAATTAATTCATTATGTCTTAAGTGTCGCAAAGACCTATTCAAACGGGTAATAAAATCCATCAATGAGTTCTTATTTGAGACATATTTCTTGAAAAATGAATGTGAGCTTTCATATTGCTGGCTACTTGACATTCCAGCACAGAATACATGGCTAAAATATAAGGGGACTCATAATTCATACATAAATGACAACTAATCATTTTTCTCCAAGCTAAAACACTTGATAACCTCTTCTCATGACTTCTCAAACTCATCAGGTGTTGAGGAGTTCACAATGACATTCTTTATGGCTTAATAGTGGTCGCAGAAAGACAAGGGGGATAATTTATCTAAAAGTTTATTGAGTATGTGCCACAAATAATATCGATGCATTATTTGAGGGAAAACCTATGCAATGGCCTTTGTCAACACTGGATCTTGATCAGCGATGATCATGGTTGGGGGACCCGTAGCCACACCTTCTATGAACTTCTTAAGAAATCAAACAAAAGACTCATTTTTAACATCACTTAGAAAGGAAGAACCAAACAAAATTGTCTTATGATGATGATTAAGTAAAAATTAGCCCATATATGTTGGTGTTATATGTCCTATCAAATACAACGACATCACCAAAGACATTGTATGCCCTCCTTGATACATGATCTGCCCGATAACACCTTGTGAATTGGTCACTTGAATCGGTCTCATAATCAAAGAAAAAGGTAGAATTCTTCTCTTTCTCAGTTTCAAAAAACTCGACTAGAGTTTCAACATCGATGTCCTTTTGTTCATCCCTTAGATCTTTCTCATAGTTTCTGATATCTCTTTCTGTGTAACATACATGCTTAGGCCCTGCATACTCTATCTCCAATAATTAAATTTGTGACAAGTTGACACATCAGCCTCTGCAAAATGTTGAGTTAATACTTTTTTGGCTGTAGAAACATTATGATGTGAGCGGAGCAAATGCACCTTTGAAAGAGTCAAGAGTGGATGATTATGACTTTCTATAAAGTTTGTGACAACCCAATTAGAGCTGCTGTGTTCTTTAATAAGTGAAATCTTTGCCTTACATCCAATCCTAACATCGTCATGCACTCTTTCCTTGTTACTTTTACCTTGTACTTCTTTATTTCGATTATTATCTGTTTGTCCCTCTTTAAATTACACAAATTATTTCCATCCAACTTCATTTATTTTCTTTTTTTTTTTTTTGCCTATTTTGGCACTAAATCCGGCTTCACGTGCATAATAGTTATAGAGCGAAAAAAAATCCTCCTTGACTAATGCAAATTCCATCCCTATTCGAGGTTTTTGATCTTCACCAACTTGGGGAATATATAGCTGATTATCTAAACCAGAATCTTCCATTGCTAGTGAATGACAGAGTTAGCTATATTTTATTTAAAAATGGAAATGGTACATCAAGATTATTATAGAGAAAAAAGAGAAATTTCTGAATTTGTGATACTTACTCGTTGTAACACCTATTGTATCAGCGAAAACCTAGAACCACTACAATAGGTCGTTAAAGCAGTAATGGGTAGTAAGAGAATCTGGGAGCAGACGAGAAAATCAAAAATATTTCCAAGACTCTAACCCATAAACACGAGGTGAGGAGTCTAATAAAGGAAATGACGACCGCAACGAAGATTCGGAGCCGAAAACCAGTCGATGCATTTGAGTTATGAGGTTGTTAGCCTAAGCTACAACTGCGATCAACGGGATCAACCAAGTTGAGCGATGGTTCAAAATGGGTCCAAATGTTGCTCTTTTATGGCCTATTATAGGAATCAACTTTTGCAAAGTAGCTGCAACACGTTTCTACATTAATTGACATAAGCTGCTCAAACGGGTAGAATCTACACTATACAGTAAAATTTCGGTAATGTTGAGACTTTTGTTTATTAAGACATTTTAGTTGTTGTAGCAACTATTCTTGTTAAGCTAAACACATTGCAGCAGCTAATTTTTAGAATCTACTAGACGTTGTAGCATATAGTGTGAATTAGCTCTGACAACGTGTAGTAAAAGCTGCTAGATGGTACATATTAAAACTATTTAAACTTGATTTGAAGACATTTTTGCCAAGGTTTAAAATTTTCATACAAGGTTTATACTTGTAGCATCAAATGTACCCTCGAGTGTAAAGTCAATATAACAAAGGTCATATCATATTTACTAAAAATAGTGGAGGTACCATATTTGAGCGTCCAGGTAGCTGCAACACGGTGTGGCAATTAGTTGTGTTTGTAGATGCAACACGGCATGATAGTTAAAGTTGTAGGTGAAACACGTTGTGACATTTAGGTGTCATAGTACTTGCAACAAAGCTTTAAAGCTAACTGCCACAACGTTGTAATAGTTACTACAACAGCCAGTTGCTACAGCGTTGTTGCAACTATATAGATAACATTCTTGCAGCTATATGGCGGGTAGCTACCACACTAGTGTTGTAGTTATTAGGACACTTACATGCCACAACATGGTGCAGCTACTTGGACAGATAGCTATCATAATGTTGTTGCAGCTACTATGACAGACGAAAGTTGACTTTCTTACCTTTATGCACTCATGGTTCCTAACGTAACCTAACCAAATTCAACAATATAAGAAATATTAGACATACACTAGTATCTCTCAACTCAAGCAATACAAACACGACAGGTGAATCCAGGCACCTAGATCCATCTAGTAGTTTTTTTTTTTTATTTCTTTTAGCTCCGAGGCTAAACCAATAAGTCTATATAAAATTTTGAATCAAGTGATTACACTTAATCATTGACTAAGAACTATAATATATTGTTCTTGATCAGAGGCTCTCTACTAGCTAATGTCCTATACCATATTTCATTGTTCAACTCTAAAACCACATTATTACAACCTCTAAGCCATCAAACCACTTGTGTGTTAAATCAACCATCAACCCAACTTGACCACGTTGGTCACGAGCTCTCCAAGCCATTCACATTGTTGAATCTTGGCTCACCCTGTGTACATATCAATGCAACAGGCAAATATAACTTTAGATTTAACTCTCAATGTGTTGTTCCTTTAAAATTTGTTAAGGAGAGTGCAGAGTTTGAGAATAGAAAAAAAAAAAATTAATCGTATTATTGAATAAAAAAATACTTGAGAAATAAGAGTATAAAGTCTTATATAGCTAAGTTAAGAAACCCTAAACCTTATATAGAAAAGGAAAAAGACAAAATTCTCCTAAAAGCTATAGACAAATATATATAATCTAACATCCGCCCTCAAATTCACGATGTTATAGCTAGAAGCATTAAGAGTTTGTCAAACAAGAAACTAAAGCATGAAGCTGAATGTGCTTTGGTAAACATATCAGCAATCTATAGATTTGAAGAAACAAATGATAATATGATAGTGCCAAGATGAAGATGATGATGAGTAATGTGACAATCAATTTTAATATGTTTCATCCACTCATGAAAACTGAATTGCATGCAATTTGAATAACACTCTGATTATCACAATATAATGGAGCAAGTTGATGAAGAGAGATGCTTATATCCGCAAGGAATCAACACAACCAAACTATCTAACAAGTAGTTAAAGTCATAGTACGGTACTCGATTTCTGTGGAAGATCTAGAAATAACATATTGTTTTTTGTTCTTCCAAGAAATGAGGGAATCACCAAGAAAAATGCAGAAGTAGTTGTAGATTTACTATTTGTAGGATCACTAGCCCAATTAGCATCAGAGTATGCACGCAGCTCCAGAGATGAAGTAAAAGAAAATAAAAGATTTTGAAATTGAGTGCCTCGAAGATACCTGTGAATATGAAAACATCATGTAACGCCCGCCCTTAACTACGCTTAAGGCGGCGCTACTTTTTTTTCCATACATAACATACATATCATATGCATAAAACCTAAACGTACATACTTGAACATAGAAAGATGCAGTGCACATCTAAGTTTAGAGCTAATTGCGGATAACTTCTACAATGTTAAATTCAATAACATGGCATAGTCTTGTACTAACTTAACTAAGCATGGCATATCATATCATCAGCAGTTTAAGAGACATTCTTTAGCATACCTCAAAAGAAATATCAATAACATAAACTACTAACATGGCTCACTAAGTAGCTTATTGGTGAGTACTTATCAATATTCATAAAGTATCCTAGTACTTCCTAGCATCACATGTCAAGTTTAGGTTGCAAATAAAACAGTAGCCTTCAGGCATCTCCCAGTAACACATCTAGGTAATACAAAAGTAAAAGCAATGCGTAGTTCCGTTCTTCTTCCTCCTCCCAGTCACTACACACATCTTCCTCGGCCCCTCCTGCTGCGTCCATCAAGCTAAATCCTCTGCAGTATAAGAAAAGAGACTATAAGCGAGAGCTTAGTAAGTTCCTTTCCTACTCACA
>JBAMIE010000118.1:101928-114623 GCA_037177295.1 Kaempferia parviflora
AATTTAATCGCAGTTTCATATATATATTCAGATCGATCAGAGAATTGAAGGATCTTCGTTGCCGTTTGGTACCTGTTTATAGTACTTGTCCCACTTTGTTGTGGGTGATCAGCTTAATTAACATTGTAATTTGTAAAACTTTCACCGTTTCTCTTTATTTGAAGAAATCTGAGACTCTGGACTCTGGACTCTGGGAAACATAATGTTCAGAGTCCTTGAACGGGAGGAGTTTAAAGCTATGAACAGGAGTACAGGACTGCCATATCACATAGGGCAAAGGGGAAAGAAAATGTCAACCACGGATAGTTTAAGTTAGTGGGGTGTGGGGAGGTTGAATAATAGTGAAACGAAGAACAATGGTGAACGATTTCAAAGCTTATCTACGTGTGAAGAAGGGCCTCCCTTGTATGATATTGTTTTTCTTAACACACATAATGAGACATATTACTATAAAAAAGGTCAACCATATTAGTACACTGTTATCCTGTCCAAATTGTATCAATTAATTTTTGTGTAGAGATGATGAAAGCATTCACTGTACTGATTGCGTAGAGAATATTCCAGTGATTTTTTTGACAGCTGTTATTGTGACGTTAAAAAGATACCGGGCTGATGGCCTATTGATCGTTGTCCCTTAATGTTGGACCTTTCAAGGCTTTTAGGCCTTAATGGAGCTCCTGTGATATTTTTATAGTGGCCATAACCTTTTTTGTTATCTGATCATACCTCACTCTCAATTAGGTCTGATTTGATGAGGGTTGAGTATTAGTATGATTTAGATGACTTTTGACAATTGAATTTACCCCTGGGTTCCCATATGCTCAACCAAATTGTCTAGTCGGACTTGGACGGTCATGGACAAGATCAACTATAAAGTTGGGTCAGACCGAGAGGAAAGAAAGGCCAACTGATGAAAAACATCTACTTGGAGCCATATAGGAACCTTTCCTAGCTCATCGAAAGACCTTGTTGGGTGTGACCTCCCATAGCTGTGCAAGTAGTCTTTTATGAGTGTTTAACAGGGGCTCAAGGAATTACACTCTTACTCCCTCTCTCTTCTCGAGGGGTTATGCTAACTCTTCTAATAAGTCTTTATGGGTTAACTCGAGGCTGGACCGCTTAAGTTGACCCCTTCTAGACTTTGACGACTATGTCAACCTACACACTTTTAATACCTGCTTTGGGGCTGGCCCTATTCACCGTATCACATAATAATGTTGAGATTATTTTTTTTTTTAAAATTGGGCTAGGCAAAACTTTTAGAAAGTTTTAAAAAACAATCAATCGAAGAGGAGAGCCTTTGTGGATTACCACAGAAAAATGATTTTAAAATTTGACTAGTTGAAATTCATCTAATCAGATTCATAAGTCAAATGGGAAGCATCAAATAATTTTATATCTGCGGAGAATGCAATACAACGAAGGGAGCCTTCCCACAAGGTTAAAATTAGTATCACGTGATTGGGAGCTTATGGATTTAAGTAACTAAAATAGCCTTTTAGAATGACTGCGTATAATAGAAAGCCTTGTGATTTTAAAAATTTAACCGATTTAAATTTATCTAATAGTAAAATTTCTACATAAAATCTTATAGGACTCAAATAATATATATATATACATATAAAATTGAGATATCTAATTTTTATCATCCAAAGTCCATCTCATAAAAGTCCAATGTCACCAGTAATCCGAACTCTTGTCAGGGGCTAATTTATATATTTGAGCGTAAATATCATGTTAATGATCTAAAATAGTTCATTTAAATTAATACATTTTAAATAAAAATCTGATGATATTATTATTATTTTAAGTTTAGAAAGGAAAAAAAATAATATTTATAATATTAAAAAAATATTTTAGGAGGTCAAAAAAGATTTATAAGAGAAGGTGAGCCAATTGGAAGTCTCTGTTAAAAATTTGCAATTTAAGAGCGGTTTTTGGAAAATGTACATGTATTAAAAGCGGACTAAAAGGTATATCGATAATTTGGAGGATAATAATGCGATTTGTCAACCACTAGAACTACGAGAAGAGAGATCCGTCTGGATAGAACTAAGAAGAAGAGATAAGGGGAGGGAGGAGTCTAGGAGAA
Organism: Kaempferia parviflora; assembly: GCA_037177295.1. NCBI lineage: Eukaryota > Viridiplantae > Streptophyta > Magnoliopsida > Zingiberales > Zingiberaceae > Kaempferia > Kaempferia parviflora. The sequence goes on from JBAMIE010000118.1 coordinate 104,021, forward strand.
CGCTAAAGGGCAAGCTTTCTCCTCTCGATTTCCTCGATTTCCTCGATTTCTCTGGTTACATCGAGCTCCGTGTTACCCTTCGAAGAAGTGAAATGTATCTAAGCTCGATACCCATGAGAAGGTTCGTTTTCTCGATTTCTCCTCACCAGGTTGGTGTATCAGGCGATTTTTTTTTTTTCGAATTTTTGTACCTAAAATTTTAATTACAATTCGGGCAGTGGCTTCTCGATTTCTCCGAGTTATCCCGACTGCTTCCGTCTCGGCTTCCTTCCCAATGGGAAGACACGAAGCGTCGGGGTCGTATCGAGAAGGCGAAGATCTCCTAGGGCAAGTCTCTCTTCCGGTATTCCTCCGTAATTTCTTACCAGTTTGTTTCTTTACTAATTTATCTACTTTTAGCAATTTAACATTATCATTCCTCTTAATTATTTAGTAGTTTAAACAATTTGGTCTCAAGTTTTGTTCTAAGTAATATTAGAGGAATGACGGGACTAAAGTCTAGTACTTGTCATAAAAGTAGAAAAATACAAATTGAACACATTAGTTCAGTTTTTTTTAGTTAGATGGATATAATCATTGTACCATGCATCATATAAAATTGTTGTGGATAGAATGCAGTACACAATGTTATGTCTCTGCACACGTCAGAAATTACCACCTTAAACTCTTTGTTAAACACATCGAAATAATCCAGTTGAACCTGACCACTTAAAAGTATCATTGTACCAAAAAAACTTCAGTATTTCACAATGACATTATTATGAAATAAGACTATGACTAAGAATAGAAAAAAGATTATTAAATGGGAATAAAAATATAAGAGCAATACACCAACAAACATTTTAGCATGATTGTAGCTTGCAATGCTCCAGTCAGATTAAACTACTATCCAGAAGATTTATAGTTTTGTGCTTCACTTGAAGTGCACATTTATCATTTCTGGGGCTTCCTTACCAAATTATTTATTCTTATTACTTAGACTTGCTACTATCTGTGGTCTACATCTTATATTTACTTGAAACATGGTTGGATCTATATGATTTGTGTTATATTATCCTCTTCTGTAATGGTGGAACATGAATACACTACTCTTATTAAAGTTCCTTTTTTTATCAAACATTTTGGTAGTGGTTAATTTCTTAGCCGTTATTGACATTTCCTTAATTATTTCAATCTCAAGCATGGATGACTATATTAACTGGAAATTTGACTAGGAGATAGTTAAGGTATATTGTTTGAATTGATAATTAATTTCCTAGCCTTTATTGACATTTCCTTAATTATTTCAATCTCAAGCATGGATGACTATATTAACTGAAAAATTGACTAAGAGATACTTAAGGTATATTGTTTGAATTGACATTGTTGCAGAGGCTTTCTCTTTTTTATTTAGCAAAAAATGATTTCATTACATTCTTTTACTGATTCACACATAATAACATAAATGTATTTTTTTTTTCCTTTTGATAAGCAAAAGAAGCATAGTTGTTCACTGACATGATTTTTTTTTTTTTTTTCAGATCCACTTCTGATCCAGGCCGCTAGAGAAAATGCAGTAAGTCGGCCTCCAGCATGGATGATGCGCCAAGCAGGAAGGTATATGGCTGTTTATAAAAAGCTCGCCGAGAAATATCCATCCTTTCGACAGAGGTCTGAGACAGTTGACCTCATAGTAGAAATTTCTTTGCAGCCTTGGCGAGCTTTTCGGCCTGATGGAGTTATTATTTTTTCTGACATACTTACACCTTTACCTGCATTTGGCGTTCCTTTTGATATACATGAAGTACGAGGTCCTATTATTCAATCTCCAGTTTGTGATGAGGAAGGGCTTAAATGCTTGCAGCCCATTGACCTAGACAAACTTCAATTTGTTGGGGAATCTCTAAAGATCTTGCATGGAGAGGTATATGGCAGTTTTATAATTTTTTCACAAGATTCAGATTCTGAAGAGTTAGTATTTAATTGTCTTTTTGGGTTAATTTGTCATCTGGAATTGTACTTGTGTATTTCAATCAAAAAATTCACACAAACACAACCCTGAAGATGGGTGATTCATTAGGGTTGTTAGTTGCTTGCTAGTTAGATACATATAGTATTTGACGAAAGTAGTCTCTTTCTTGGTGTTTAAATGCCCAATGGTTTGCAAATTGTAAACCATTTTCATGTAAGCTATAAAATTTGCAAATTTGATGTCACTACATGCCATCATAATCCACATTTGTAGCTTGGAATTAACATGAAAAAGACATTTTAGAGATAAAATGATAAAACTAGTAAGCTCAAAAAATAATACACAATATAACAATAACATGTTTAAACAACTTTCTTTAGTTGTAAATATATTAAGTCAACATTATAACATTATGTCTATTAAAATTATAATAAAATTTAAAAACTGTAATAACTAAAAGTTTTTTTTATGACGATAAAAATTAACTAGCCAAAAATTAATTATTTTATACTCATGTTAAAATAAGTGATTAATAAATGCATAGAAATTATGTAAAATATCAACTTAATGTCATATAGAAACAATTTTGCTTTGTATGTGCAATTGTTACAATTTTCTGTGGTTGCTTAAAGAACTATCACTGACTCACAAAAATCCAAGTATTTACAGGCCCAAATACTCTGTATATTTGCACTTGTCTAAAATTGTTATTTGCAGGTATCACTTTGTACATCTTTTTTTTCTGCAGTAGTCAATATATACCTTAAAAAGGATGTGTACAATGTATATTTGCACACATTCCGGGAGACTAAGATTTGATACATCAAAATAGTTCCTTTATCTATAAAGATAAAGTATGCACAAAGACCCTGTTATTCATCATTCTTGCTATATAATGCAAGGTGTGGCGACAATCAATAATGTGATATCATCGTTGTTCAGTCTTTCTTTTTTAATATCATGTTGCTTTTGATATTTTAGTTAAATATTGACCTTCTATCTGGAGTGTATGCATGGAGTTAGCCAATTGACTTATTATTTGTCTCTCCTTTGTTTCAGTTTTAACATTTCCTTTTTGACATAGGTTGGCAACAAAGCTGCAGTACTTGGTTTTGTAGGGGCACCATGGACAATTGCCACTTACATTGTTGAAGGTGGCACTACACGTACATATACAACTATAAAAAGGATGTGCCATACTGCACCACATGTTCTGAAGGCTCTTCTTTTGCATTTGACACAAGCAATATCTGACTATATAATTTTTCAAGTGAAATCAGGAGCTCAGTGCATACAGATTTTTGATTCTTGGGGTGGACAGTTGCCGCCTAATGTTTGGGAGCAATGGTCAAAACCATATATTAAACAGGTTATGAACTCAAAATTTTCTCTTTTCTACTTTTCTTGCTGTTTTTTTTCTTGTTGACACTTGTGTTTCCTCGAGCTGTAATTTTTGTTTAGAGGTCAATAGGTGACCTCCTTGATTTGATTTTTCAATCTTGGTAATTTCTATTTTAATTTGAATGAGATAATTCTGACATCAAGAACACTTCACTTCAATTTCAAACTTCACCCTCTGATAGTACCTTTACAAATGTAGATAGTGAGTTCAGTGAGAAAAGAGTGCCCTCAGACACCGCTTGTGTTGTACATCAATGGTAATGGTGGTTTACTTGAGCGCATGACAGAAACTGGAGTTGATGTGATTGGTCTAGATTGGACAGTGGATATGGCAGATGCAAGACAACGTCTCGGAAGTAGTGTTAATGTGCAAGGAAATGTCGACCCAGCTTATCTCTTCTCTCCACATCCAGTTTTGACTGATGAAATACATAGGTCAGTGGCATTTGTTTTCAGTTATCTAATTGCTGTCGTTATTCTTTTACAATTTACAGCCAAAATTTTTCTTGTATGTGCTGTTAGTATTCTGAAATCCGAACATTCCAGAGATGGAGGCTAACATTGTAGGTTAAATTTGTAAAAATAGTATACTCACTTTATTTTCCCAAACATAATTGAAAGGTGTACATCTCTGTTTCTGAGAAAAAATTGGAGAATTTAGTAAGTAAAATAATTAAGACACTTTAAAACAAATTAAAAAAATCATAAAATATTTTACTCTGTTTCTATGGAAACATTGTCCTGGGAAAATATTGTTTTGAATTTTATAATGTTTGTAGCAATAGAACATTGTCTTGGGAAAACATTGTCCTGGCTGATTCACAATGCCTCATCTATTTTGATTCACATTGTCATCAACTGAGTATAGATTTTGCAACCTTTTTCAGAGCTAGACCTCATACTAACACCACTCGTTATGTAAATCCACACCAATCTTTCTATGACCTTGTGCTGTAGTCTCAATGACGGGAGCTGCTTCATCTTCTTCCAGTTGTCCTTGATAATATATGATGGTCGCTCTTTTGTTTTCCTATAAACCTAGCATGCCCTTACAAAAGATATTTTTATCTTTTATAAAAAAATAATTCCACCGTGCCAAATATATGAATTAATTTTCACTGGTTCTCAGTCATCCAAAGATGACTTCTTAACTGTCATATAACACTAGGGAGTGGCTTTCCAAACTTTCTTGATATTATGAACTTATTCTTAACCAAGCATAAGAGAGTAGCTTGATTTTCAATAATTGTAATTCAGAGTAACAATTGGTAGATGCAACACTTGGTACCATTGACTTAAGTTCATGTATTTTAACTATACTATGGTCTGTAGGAACTACATGGACAATCTGATAAATGAATTACATTATAAACACTAATGTTTAGCATAGCACATATATCATAACGACCAAGATAGATGGCTAGCATTCAGTGCTCTGGCTTTTGGATTGAATATGTAATCAGGAAATTATTAGAATATTCCTATCCTACCTGTTGGAAGGAAAACATTGTATGATTCTAACTAGAGCTATCTTTGAATATATTTTTTCCAATTAAAATTACCACCAAAAAGCAGTACATGACCAATTGTTCATTTGCAGGGTTGTGAAATGTGCCGGTCGAAAGGGCCATATTCTTAATCTGGGCCATGGTGTTCTTGTAAATACCCCAGAAGAGGCTGTTGCTCATTTCTTTGATGTTGTGAGAAGCTTGAACTATGATACACTTTTTGAAGATGACATGACCTCCAAAGAATTAGAGCCCCTAACTACATTGTAAAATTTATGAGCCAAACTGGCCTTCCATTTTTCCCTATTGCTCGAGGGTGCTGTAATTGGGTAATCAGTAGGGAATATCCATGCTAAATTCTGTCAAAAACTGTCATGTGAGAATAGTTTTCTTATCACTTTTATGCAAATTTAGTACTTTTTCTGTACACTTGTCTTTCCATTCAAAGGTCACCTTCACGGCATGGAAGTTTGTATAACCGAGGAAACGGCAAACTAGTGCATCAATCTAAATCATTATTTTGTACCAATAGCTATCTGAGTATGTAGAAACATTTTTCTGGTTCTTTCAGTGTCTTATGCGATATACATGTTCTAAATTTTTTAAATGTTTAGTTGATGTCTTTTTCATTCTTCTGTGAAGGAGCAATTATATGATTCTTGTGTTCATGACCTGTGCTGATGAAACTTGATTGGCCTAACCACATGGCTAAATTACCTACATCAAATTATTGATAGTAGTCACTAAAACTAATCAAGCATATTGACCAACACAAATAGTCTTTAAAAATGCTTCCTACAAGGGATGGCCAATGCTTCCCGATTTATCCCGATGGTCGGTTGGAAACTTTTGAAGAGCTGGATACCTGAATTATCAAAAAAAAAAAAAAAAAAAAATGCTTCCTGCACTAGTCTCCAGTTGACATGGTTGGCAGCATAACATATTTGGGTTGGGCACTATTCTTGTTAAATGTCTTCTTTTACATGTTTGTTACTGCTTCTCACTCTTGGTTGTCTTGTTCTTATGGTCTAGTTTGTCATGGATTAATTTGGTTTTACATTCCTCAACATGGTTTTGAATTAGGAAAGAATCATGTTCTATTTTTTTTACTTAGCATTATTGTATTTGCCCGTGGATTAACACATGCTAGTTGATCATGCTTACTTTCAGATGCATCAACAATATTCTCCTCTTGCAATTTGCAAATAATGCAAGAGATGCTTATAAAGCTTCTCATAATATTTCACATGTACATTTCAATTTTTTTTCCCCTTAGCAAATTGCTGTGTTGGAGACAATTTATTGCCATTCTTTTGTGCGCATATGCCTATCCTGCAAATTCTCATCGGAACATTCTTGCTTCAGAAGCAAAAGTAGAACTACTATGCCTTCCCCAGCTAAGGTTTCTTCTAATTGTCCTTTTTTCTACAATCAATTTTTTTTTTTTTAAAATTAGATATCTGGTGTTAGAATCTGTAATTATATACTTTTTCAAGAATACAGATAGATATTTGCTTAATTTGGCCAAAGTTCTGGTAAAAAAAAAAATGCTTACATAAACTCAATGAAGTGCTAGTGCCAATTTGGTTTATTATGTTCACGGTGCAAGATGAATGTGCACTCGTATAATCCCAGTTGGGATCCTCTGGACCATAATTCCTGGTTTATTTCTGGTCCAGTGTACATCAACCGTTGGATCGAAGGTAAGATTGAAGTATTGATCCATCTTAATCAGATCCAACAACTGATGTGCACTGGACCAGGAATAAATCAGGGATTGTGATCTAAAGAATCTCTGCTAGCATAATCCAACTGTAGTTTGACTGTGACAACTCTCAAATTTGTGATGTTTCTGTGTGGTTCTCTTCCATGCTGAGAATTGTGCCAATGAGTTTCCGTCGGAAAGCTGTTAGAGTAGTGATGAGTGTCTTAGGACTGTGCAGAGGCTGTAGGAGGGGGTAAGAAGGCTGTCCAATTTACGCCGATTAATTTTAGAGTGGTCAGTCTACCCTATGAAAATTTTTTAATTATTAATTTTGTAATCATAGTGTTCTTAGGCGAACCTTCTATTAAGAAAAATTCATTCATTTAATTAATTGAAACTGAGACTCGATTGATGTCTAAAAAATAGATAAGGTGCCTTACTGCCGAACCATTGCCCTAGGGGTGACACTTTTTTTTTTCAAATCATAAAGGGATGTCTCACTTTATTTTTTTATCAAAAAAATGTCTCACCTTGTTATTTTAGTGTGTACAGTTACCTAACTACCCTCCGATATTGTTTAATACTGTTATCTCCCATCTAAATTTTCCATATAATTCTTAAATCGGTCGAGCGCATTGTAACTGTTGTATATGTTGTAGAAGTTACAGTTTTATAGTTGTTACAACATGAATGTTAGATAAGTAGATCGAATTCATATTATTATAGTTGAGATTTTATAACTTTTACAAGGTAAATTCTTCCCAACGTTGAATAGATTAAGTATACATTGTAGCCACTGTAACTACTGATTCAAGATTTAGACGGAAGATATAGTATTAAAGTATAGTTAGATAATTATACACAACAGAATAATAAAATATGATGCTCTTATATTAAATAAATCAAGTGTGCGTCAGGATGTTTTGACTCTTGAATTTTGACGTTTTCCCCGATAGGACATGAGTCTTTTCAGTAGGAATCTTTTGCTATTTTACACAACGTGGATACAAAAAGTTTTTTACTATCATTTTATGTACACACTTTTACTACTCTCATGTTGATTTAAATATTGTATTAGGTGTTATATATGGATGAATTGTTTAAGGTTCTTGAGAACCTTAAAAGCTTGGGCACAAGATGCACTTATTCCCTCTAAAATATATAACAAACGGTACTGGACGCTGAAAATTTCAGTGTTTTTCAGTAGGATCATATCCAAGTTTTCAAATTTACAATTATTCCAGGTATAAATACTCTGTTTGTTTTGTTATTCCATGTGTGACCCTTCACAGTTGACACCTTACTTAATTGAAGGCCAGATGCTTTGAGGAGGCAGCAGAGTACGTGATGGAACTATGCTGAGCAAAAGGTAGCTAGCCAATTAATGTCTCGTCAATGGCAAACCACGCATTCATGATTCTAATTCTCTATCGGTATAATAATACAATATTATTTTGTTCTTGAGCATCCATGAACATCATCAAATTATCTCAATGCATGTTCACTAAATGCATCTTTCTTTCTATTATTAACAGGTATCATTCTCCACATTAAGCTAAAACCTAGCCACTACCCCACTGTTTCATCCACTTGCACCAACATGATCTCCTCATCTCTACCAACTCTTTAAATGCTCTCCGATGTCGATCTCTCCATTCACTCATTTCACCAACACCAACAAAGAGCTTCAGGTAAGATAGATAGATATATAGACTTTTGTTTTTTAAATTTCACATGTACTATTATCGATCATTGTTCTTTTCTTAATAATTTACATGCAGATCGATATATCGAACTACAATGAACGGAAAGAAAGGTAGCAGTATTCGGATCGACATTTGCTTGCCTCCCAACGCAACACCACAATCAGAAAGCACGAAGAAGTCTACCAATAACGATCCTAATAATGGCAGAGCCGCGATACCAATGAGAAAATTGATGATGGAAGTGTGGGAGTTTGCCAAAGAGGACACAGACAGGGTGACCTTCTCCCTCAAGGTTGGCTTGGCTTGCCTCCTCGTCTCCCTTCTCATTCTCATCCGGGCACCCTACCAAGTCTTTGGCACCAACATCATTTGGTCGATCCTCACCGTCGCCATCATGTTCGAGTACACAGTTGGTATGTATATATATATAAGAGAAATGATTTGCACAAGAAAAAATCTTAATGAAAAGTTTAAGGATAGATTTGTGATATGACCCACAAAAAGTGAAATAGTGAGTCATTAATTTATGTGTCTATCCCTGAACTTTAGATTTTTCTCTGTGTGTATCATTGCTTAATAACCTTTCTTTCAATTCACATTATATATATAATCAGTGACTTTCTGACTTGTTATTAATTCCCTATATACTTTTAGGTGCCACGTTTAATCGAGGGTTCAATCGAGCATTGGGGAGTTTACTTGCTGGAATCTTTGCCATTGTAGTGATCCAAGTAGCGATGTCCAGTGGCCACATTGCAGAGCCTTATGTCATTGGTCTCAGCATCTTCCTCATCGGTATAAATTACTCATTAAACTAATTACGTGCCTCATTTTGAATTGCATGCATGCATTAATGTACGATTAATTTCCTTGACGATTTAAACTTATGGCTAATAGTCATTCGTGATTTACTTTCTCCGTATTGACTTGAGATGGATTGGCGGGGCACTGGAACTAACGTATTCACCTTTTTACAACATTAATGTATGATTAATTAATTAATTGCAGGATCGGTGGCGTCGTTCATGAAGCTGTGGCCGTCGCTGGTGCCGTACGAGTACGGGTTCAGGGTCATCCTCTTCACCTACTGCCTGATCATCGTGTCGGGGTACCGGATGGGGAACCCGGTGAGGACGGCGATGGACCGGCTTTACTCCATCGCCATCGGCGCCATCGTCGCCGTCCTCGTCAACGTCCTCATCTTCCCCATTTGGGCCGGCGAGCAGCTGCACAAGGAGCTCGTCAGCCATTTCAACGCCGTCGCCGATTCCCTCGAAGGTACGTACGTACCGACGTCCATTAATATTTTTGTATATGCCGATGATGATCATCACTTAATTAGCTTAATTACAGAGTGTGTGAGGAAATATCTAAGCGACGATGGATCGAACCACCCGGAGTTCTCGAGCACAGTGATGGACGACTTTCAGGACGAGCCAGCGTATCGCAAGTGTCGAGCCACGTTGAACTCCTCTGCCAAGCTTGATTCATTGGTAATTAATTAAGGATCGATTTAATTAATTAATTTGTTCCACAGTAGGTACCAAATTAATTAACTAACCAATAACAGATGTAATTTATATATGCAGGCGAACTCTGCAAAATGGGAGCCTCCTCATGGGAGATTCATGCAAATGTTCTATCCGTGGGGGGAGTACGTGAAAGTTGGAGCCGTGCTTCGCCATTGCGCTTACGAGGTCATGGCCCTGCATGGCTGCCTCCACTCCGAGATACAAGTACTACTGCATATATATTTATATATGCTCTTTAATTAATTAATTTGATATCGAATCATAATTAAGGCAGCTAATTAATTAGAATATAGAGCATCATATGTATATATGCTTTGTAATCTAGCTCGAATTTAGCATCTGAATCCGATTCCATGAAACCTTAATGGAACGTCGACATCTATTGTAAGAACATGAGTCCAGATTCCCTTATCCATACATCAATTGAGATCGGATTGAAGTCACAATTGTTTATGGTCCATCGACGGATTCACACGTCTATTAAAGTTGTAGTTTGGATTGGGCCGAGCGGCCGGAGGCCGTTGGAGATGGGAGGGTGACCGGACTGTCGGTCGTCGAAAGGGGGCTACCTCTAGGCGGCCTCCGACCGCCCACCCGAATCCAAACTATAACCTAGGTGAACGAGTGAATCTGTCCATGGACCATAAGCAATTACGGCTAGATTGCGACCTCAATCCGGTCATAATTTAAGTGTGGATCATCCCCTGATTCACAAAATTATAATATCATAAGGGACCGTGCCCCATTTAAACTATTTTGATGTAAATGGGGCACCAAATATACTGCAACCCTATCCTTTT
>JBAMIE010000118.1:120057-145261 GCA_037177295.1 Kaempferia parviflora
CCTCGGGACTCTGTTCGTTCGAGGAGGTCTCGGAACTCTGTTCGCCCGAGTAGGCTTCGGGACTCTATCCGCCCCAGGGGGTCTCAGGATTCTGTTCGCTCGAGGAGGTCTCGGGACTCTGTTCGCCCGAGTAGGCCTATGGACTCTATCCGCCCGAGGGGGGTCTCGGGATTCTGTTCGCCCGAGGAGGTCTCGGGACTCTGTTCGTCCGAGGAGGTCTCGGGACTCTGTTCGTCCGAGATGATCTTTCTGACTATCAGCATTATTACTCTACTCTTCGCTCTTAACATCCATACTTACTGTCCTCCCCTTTGAAGTTAACAGTCTTCTTCTACTCTTCGCCATTAACGAGTGATCGATCGATCATGATGATAATGATGATGATTTGGGAATTAAAGGAGAGGCTTCTTCTTTTGTGGAGTGGGGCAGGTGTCCGTCTTGAAGGACTCAGGGCCTTCCACGTAGCAGCTCGAATGTGGCCGCCGCTCCACCTTTGACGTGGCTTCCACCTCCATTTCCTATTTAAATTCCGGCCCGTTCGGCCCCCTGTCGCCTCTCCTTCTTCCTTTGTATGCATCACTGCCGCTGCTCTGTTCCTTGCGCAGACAAATGCCTTCTGATCGCGAGCATGAACCGAATGGAGTCGTCGTCGGTGCCAGAATGGACTCCGTTCTCTCCGGCTCTTGCTTCCCTCTCACTCTCCAAGTACCACTGCGATCGAGCTTGATTTCTAGACTTTCCTTGGTCGTTTGATGCATGGCTAATTGGTTTTCGTACGTGTTCGTGTTTGATGCGTGTAGTTTATTGATGTATCGTACCGCGTGAAGCTCGATCCCCTGGCGGCCAGCGGCGGCAAAGGATTCAAGCGCATGTTAACCACCGGCGGCGGCGGCGGAGATGGCTCTGCCTCCGATGAGAGGATTATACTTAACGGTATAAGCGGCATGGTGTCTCCCGGCGAGTTGCTCGCAGTTCTTGGCCCTTCCGGAAGCGGAAAGTCGACTCTTTTAAGCATCCTCGCCGGGCGGATGCAGGGGAAGCACTCGGGCGCGGTGCTGGCCAACGGCCGCCGTCTCGCGCGGCCGGCCCTGCGACTGACCGGCTTCGTGACGCAGGACGACGTGCTGTACCCGCATTTGACGGTGCGGGAGACGCTGCTGTTCTGCGCCTTTCTCCGCCTGCCGCGGACCCTGACGAAGGCGGAGAAGGCGTCGGCGGTGGAGGCGGTGATGGCGGAGCTGGGGCTGAGCAAGTGCGCCGACACAGCCGTGGGCGGGCCCTTCGTGCGCGGCATCTCCGGCGGGGAGAGGAAGCGGGTCAGCATCGGCCACGAGATGCTGGTGAACCCGAGCCTTCTGGTCCTCGACGAGCCCACCTCCGGGCTGGACTCCACGGCGGCAAGCAAGCTGGTGGCCACCCTCGGCGGCCTAGCCAGGAAAGGGAGGACGGTGATCACGTCGATTCACCAGCCGTCCAGCCGCGTCTACCAGATGTTCGACTCGGTGCTTCTCCTCTCCGAGGGCAATTGTTTATACTCCGGCAAGGCCAAAGACGCCATGGACTACTTCGCCGCCGTCGGCTTTCCTCCAAAGTTCCACGTTAACCCCGCCGACTTCATGCTCGACTTAGCCAACGGTCAGTACACATCTCCATTATACTTTTTTTTAACATGTTAATTAAATTACCTGAGAATTTACCAAGAATTAGATGTCGTAGTGACCACCGTTAGTGGAGACAACAACACTACGATTGTGCTGCAAGAAAAGCAGAGATGTATTATTGGGTTCACAGCCATCTGGCCGTTCGTTCTTCCCCTGTTCTATTCTGAAAGATATTGTCCTTATTCTGATGTAAATTAATACAACGACCCAGCACTCGCGCAGTCAAAGAACAATATAATTCATCTCCAAACTGGTGCTAGATTTGCTTTTATAATTAGATCGTGGCCGCATACAATCTAAAACACTGCATTTCTTGAAAAATAGATGCTGTGCTCAGATTGTTTAGGACCAAAGGTGTCCTTCATAAAGTGAGGGAGCATAAAAGCTATGGTTCTGTGCTACCACTCCCCTTCAGTATCACTTTGAGGAGCAATAAACAAGAACATGTACACAGCACTAGTTCTGGTGCCTCAAAAAAATTCAATAAGAGAGGGTAATGCGTTTGCTTATCCAGAAGGGAAGCTTTTTTCGCGTTGGTTTTGGTTGGACGTCTTTTGTTCATTCCCACTCAACAGACAAGGAGTGGGAGAATAATGGCGGCCTCACTAAATATTACCGGAATACAGGTGTCTGGTGAACAGGGAAAAGCAGAGAATTGGGGGTTGCTTTTCTCGCTTTTTGACTTCGCTGTAGCTAGATTTGACTTAGTTTGGGTCCCTAAATTTGACTTTGATGATGTTGGATTTGAAATATAATCCAGGTTCCCATATTTTACAAATTTTTTTATACTAAAAATGTATCCTGACTTGTGCTTGCAGGCATCAGTCAAACGGAGTATCCAGTGGATGCGGAGAAGTCAACTGTCAGGCAATCTCTAATCTCATCCTACAACCAAGTGTTGGCGCCTAAAGTCAAAGCCCGGTTGACTGGTGCAGCTAGAGATGCAAACCAGAGCGGTAAGCTAGCGTCTGCTCGATTGCATTCGTATCTAGTGAATTAGATAGATTGGTGAGCGTATCTAGTGAATTGTGTAACAGGTCGAGAATTGTTCACGGAGAAGGAGAAGAACGACAAGAGCCGAATTAGCTGGTTTAGCCAGTTCACCATCCTCCTCCAGCGGAGCCTCAAGGAGAGGCGCCACGAGTCGTTCAACACGCTCCGGGTGGTGCAAGTGATGGCGGCGGCGGTGCTCTCGGGTTCGATGTGGTGGCACTCGAGCCTCAGCGACGTCCAGGACCGGCTCGGCCTCCTCTTCTTCATCACCATCTTCTGGGGCGTCTTCGCGTCCTTCAACTCCGTCTTCACGTTCCCGCAGGAGCGCGCCATCTTCCTCAAGGAGCGCGCGTCGGGTATGTACAGCCTCTCCTCCTACTTCATGGCGCGCGCCGCCGGCGACCTCCCGATGGAGCTCATCCTTCCCACCGTCTTCACCTTAATACTGTATTGGATGGCGGGGCTGCGGACGGAGCCGGCGGCGTTCCTGCTCACGCTCGCCGTCATCCTCGGGTACGTGCTGGTGGCGCAAGGGCTGGGGCTGGCGCTGGGGGCGGCGATCATGGACGCGAAGCAGGCGTCGACGATATCGACGGTGACGATGCTGGCGTTCTTGCTGACCGGTGGGTTCTACGTGCAGCACATTCCCAATTTCTTGGCGTGGGTCAAGTACGTCTCCTTCACCTTCTACGGCTACAAGCTCCTCATCAATATCCAGTACAGAGGACACGAATTGGACTACTTCCTCGGATCGTCGACGCACTACGGAACGCGAATCGATTCCTCGATGTGCATTGTGGCACTGGCCGTCATGCTCGTGGGGTACAGAGTCTTGGCCTACCTAGCTCTCAGGCGTATCAGGGCTTAATGATGGAGGAACAGAGAAGGCTTAATCTTCTTCTACTTCAATAAAAATTTGAGATCAGGTCACAAAAAGGTTTAATTAAATGCGAAGAGCTAGCTAGCAATTGTATATTTATTTACTGATGAATTCAACGCCTAACAAGCATATCCAATCCATTGCTTCGTGTTTGATTTGCACGCTGCGAGGAAGCACAAGTCTCTGCTTTCCTCCTAACAGAGCAGTATTTGTTCAACTGAACATGGAGGAAAAAACAAAAGGCTGCAAGGAATCCTTTTACATCAGCACACAATTATTATTCATTTAAATGCCTTTCTTACGGCTGAATGCTGAACGATGATGAACATATTGCGTCGCCGTCGATGGTTTGTTCTCCTTTATTCGCGTGCACTTCATTTATTCCCGTGTCGTTTAATGGAAAGAGTGACCTCAAGAAAATGTCTTGTGGTCTATTTCTGCATGATATGGATTATGACAGAACTTAACTCATTCAAGGTAATTGCTATCTATGATCTATCATCTAGAAAGATTTGATGTGAAAGGAAGATAATATGATATTAACAGTAAAGGACAATGTTCTTAAAGTTAATGCATAGGTAGGTTGAATTGATTAGGTCCTAACGTTGAAAAAGAATTCATTGAAGGTACAGAAGGATGAATGCAATTCGTTGCATGTGAGATTTAATAAGAAAGTTTAAGTTTTGGTCGTCATGAGGAGAAAATTTTGAATTGTGTTAAAAAAGAATGCAATGTGTTGTTGTCACTCTTACTAATAATTGTAGTAAAATAAAATAAAATAAAATAAACTACGAACTTTATTATTAAAAAAACGCACACAAGGAACAAAATAATTGACCACCGTCCAAGTAAAATACACGTGGAAGGGAAGCAAAGCAAGGTTTAATTTAAAGAGCCTTTTGCCGTTTATTTTGACAATTAATTCGACTATAGCCATCGTGCAATTGTTTACTTCTTCGACGCATTAATTGGATTTCGAAGTGGATATGGCGAAGAAAATAAGTATAAATGGGAGGAGACGTGGAGTCGTGGATTTTTCGACATTCGCCGTGACTCGACAGGGAGGCGAACATGGGTCGACGGTGGCCGTTGTCGGGGCCCTCGACCGTAGGAAGCGGCGGGGGAGGACGGCCGAGACGACGCGCGTGCCTGATACTGGCACTGATCTGCTGCTCGCCGGTGCTCGTCCCCCTCGCTTGTTTCTCCATCCCCTTTCTCTGCATCGCCGGCCTCTGCCTCCGGGGCGGCCTGCGCTGGGGGCGGCGGAAAACGCCTGGATTCAAGGAAGGTGGTGTTCCGGTGCCGGCGCAGGATGGACGACTGCTGCTCCGATACTTGGAGGACCAACTGCGACTGGTTTCAGATGTTTATGCTGTCGACGACGACGTCAAACTGCTCGCGTCGTCCTCTTTATCAGGATTCGGATTGGGGCAGTAAACTGTAAATCTGTAGTCACTTTGATTTTGTTTTATTTTTCTCTTCCACATTTTACGAGGAAGGATTAATGATGATTATAATGTTTAAGGAGCTGGAGAAGTTGCAAGGCAAGCGTACTTTTTTTTGGGAAATATGTACCTAATGTATATACATCTTGAACACAGCATATATTTACAGATTCAATAGAAATTAGACCCCCTACATTTGTAGCGTTGATCAAATACTACACAATTCACAATGCGTCTTATCCCTTCATTAACCGGTCAACTCGTCTTGCTTGGCTCTGGTAGTAATTGCAGAATTGACATCCTGTTTAACACGAGGCAGAAATTTATTGTGAGAACATTTAATAGTATAAAAATCAAAGCGCCTATTATCTAATACAAATTTCTCAATGTTCACAAGGCTAGTTGCTAGTTGGTTCTTCTGAAAGAGCTAATTCAGAGGATTAAGTATTCCCAATTATACGGGTCTAGTTTTCATGTGTACCTGCTAAATAATCCACTGATCCTATAAATAAGATTAACTATTCCAGAAAGTGCAGCACCAGTAGAACAAGGACAATTAAGTTTTATGAGCTGCCCTGTAAATGAAATACGATTCTTTTTAATGCCTCAAGTACAAAGATACAGTGTGATTCTGTCAACCGAGAAAAAGGAGGTGAAGTTTTGATGGATCTTAAAAGTTTACAATGGTACCTCGACTATGCTTTTCGTATCCAAGATAAACTCTACACAATAAAACTTTGAATTGAGTACATTTGCAAATAATTTCCCTGTTGATAAGCGAATTTCATAATAGTTCTAACTTGGAAATATGCTGTCTCTTGATAATGATACTAACTGTATAAATATCAACGACTATTCTCCAGTTTTGAACAAATAATCATTTAGTCATAATTCAATGAACCAAGGTAAAGGAATTCAAAATTATAAAATAAGAAAAAGTGAAGGATAGATGCCATCGTGGGAATTTAATTTATTGTAAATAGATAAAGTAATAAATGGTCCAAATATATTGGTAGCTTACGCTATCTTATTTGCAGCATAGAATATTGGAAGCTTTTTTGGCCCTCCTCTAAATGATCTTATTGAACTAATAACTTGCTCTGATTGGGTGCCTGCTGCTGTCAAAACAAACTGAAGAGCAACTTGCTTAAATAACCCTCTAGAAATAAACAGAATATAAACACAAGATGCAGTAATTGGCATCCGTCCTATCACTATATTGATATGATAAATAAAAATCAACTGCTTGGCTCAACTTGGGGAAAGGTATGTTAATCTTCCCCAAAACTATCCACACAGTCAAATATCCGAACATGATAGCATTTGATAGTTGTAAATGGGTAGAGAAGAATTATTTTTTGCTAATTCAGCCAAAAAAAAAAAAAACATTAGAAAGCACATTTTAATCAAATAAAAGGAAAATTAAATGAAAGTAGAATTAAAATGCCATCAAGTTCATATCACTGTAACTCTTTATAGTGAAAAGTACCATGATAATTGGGCTATTAAAATTAGACCTGAATCCACAAAAAGTTTGATTATACAAGACAATGGTCATGCAAATCAATGATCTCAAATCTTTGTTGGAGGCTTCTACCAATCAAAAACTGAATAATGAAAAAGTGGTAATTCATAAAAGGTGAATAAGTAACTTTGGAAGACTTTCAGTTTGAGTCGGGTATACCAGAAAAGTTCTAAATTATGATTATTTGTCATGATAATTCTTCAATAGGCAGATTAGATTTTAGTGACCTATAGGTTGTTAGAGAATAAATGTTGAACAACATAGATTGACATACAAAGAATTAAGTAGCTTTAATGAGGTGGTTTTCAAAATAAAAAAATAGGGGCATACCAGCGGATAGAGAATAGCCATCACTCCATAGCTGACAAGGGGAGAAAAGAAGAAAATTGGAATAACGCACGGGCTACCTGGAACAGTTATGATATTAGCAATGTTAAACAGCTCATCATAAGCATGTTCTTTAAGAGAAAAGGTAGAGGTCATGAAAAAAAGTCAATTAATCCCTTGGTTACCAATGTTGAGACTTGAGAGAAGTTGAGATGCATGCCATGAAAAGACAATAAGTTAGAGGCTAAGGGCAACAAGTTTGCAGCACTGTTTTAGTTCAACCTTGTGGCAAATAAGGTAAAAAGTGCAAATAATACTACCAAGTACCAATAATAGCAAAAACACACATGAACCATCTTAAGGACATGAAGTGTGGACTCTAGTAGTTCCCACATTGTGCACCAGCAGCTATGACTTTTAGGTATTATTTATGAAGAAAATTAAGTGCAGGCGAAATTTTGATGACCTGTTGGATCATATATAGAATATTTTCTCATATTTAGTCCAAAACTAAGGAGTAAACTTGTGGAGAAAAACAAGAAAGAAATGGTGTAATATTAGTTTTATGAATAATATAGATAATGAAGAGCCACTATTAGACAAAGTTCAAAAACTACGGAGGTTGGCTAAGAGAAAAAACACTCACCAAATCCTGCAAAAAATGGCCAGTTGGACTCAAAAAAATCGAGTCTTCTATTCAAGGATACATTAGAATAGTTCCACTTGTACCTTACATAAAAAGAACAGAATATAAGTCATCATTCTCTAAATACCCAATTCTTAGGCTAAACTAATGAGAAGACTTTCTCAGTGGAGAAGGCAAATCAAACTTGAATAGTCGAGATAAAATTAATGAACCAGATGGATAATTATAAGAACTTTCCTAGCCAAACATCTTATTTCACTGACACATACTCAAAACAGTAGTAAGCATACATCCAGGAAAGAAGTAGAAAATTAATTGCCTTGCCAAAATAAGGAATGAAACCTGTTGCAAAAACCTGCAATGCACAGTTAATTAAATATTAATGTATCACAAAAACAATAATATAAAAAAAAACAATATTGTCATGGAAAGATAAGGCAATAATGAATAAATGCAGTAGGCATGATTGAATCACAAAATACACCAGAAAAAAGCACACCACTTTACCTCTATGAAAAAGAGGGTCAACAAAAGGATGGAATAGATCTGCTCGCCAATTCCAAGACACACACTGTTGAAAAGATTTGGGCATCAAAAATAAAATAAAATGTTTAACCCAGCCAAACAATTTTATTCGATATTTGCATGTTCTTAAGATGCTTGGATATACCCTTCAAACCCCCCTGGTATCTCTGTAGTACTAGTGCTCTGGGATTCTGTTAATTCATTTTTTCCATATGCTTGTGTTGCTGATTCTTTACTTTTCAGCACTTCAAAAGCATGCTTGGCAATATCATTATACCTAGTTTAGAATCAGTAAAGAAGCCTAAATTTAGGACAAAGTAGAAATTAAACAAAATAGTAACAATGGTAAATCAGATCCCGAATATATATAATCTGATGATTCTGTATAAAAAATATATATATAAAGTGAAATATGAAGTTCAGTTGTATACAATCTACTGCCAAAATCATGCAATAATTTGATATATTTTTTTGATAGAGAAAAAAGTGAATTGCTAACATAAAAGTTTGACAATTAAGTTGCTAGTTGTTACTGCATGGCATTCACTGGATTGTTATCCTGACCATACCTGAAAATTCTTTTTCAAAAGCATATTTTTGGAAAACAGAGACAAAATGGAAACTGTAGTAACAACTACAATGAAGCCTGAATTAAATTGATGATATTCTTAAGAAAGCATTGTCCTTGATTAGATCTACTGTGTGGGTTCTCTATGTGTTCTTTTGCCTCCAGGTTGAAAACAACTAACCACAACCATATAAATTAACATTTAATCTAATTTCAAACTTCATACGTTGTGTGGCCCGTGTACTAAAAAATCCAATCCAAGCAATAACATCCACCACATACATAACAATGATGGATCAAACAAGTCACAATATGGAGCACGAACAGATTGAAGAATTTATCAAATTACATGGAAACTAAAAATCACAACCCACCATAACGTGCTTAGAACAAAGCTGAAGATGTACAGAGGGTAGAACCAGAAAATCTGAAGACAAACATTAGATTCCATCAGATACTGTATAACAATCTTAAAATAAGTAAAGCTTTGACAAAGGCAATATGTAAACAATGATAAACGGATAGATATCATGGTTCCATTCTCTTTCATGATCTGATCATATTACAAATCCATATCTTAACTTTAACAATAGAGGATTTGTGGCCACTGTAGACACTTTTTACTCTGGTATGTGCACTATGTACAGTCAAACTAAGCAGATAACAGAGAAAAGTTTGATGCATAGTTTTCACGAAAAGAAAGAAATCACAAATTCTCCTTGCTTATTTTGAATAGGGTGCTTGTGCTCAGATCTATTCTAAAGATTATGTAGATTCATAATAAACCACCTCCCTAATATACAATTATTAATAAATATCTATGTCAATATGTGTAGGCACAAACTAAGCAATCACTATAAAACTCAAACTCCGACAATATATGAATCAATTTGCATCATCCAGAAAAAAACTTGGTTCCAACATTTCTATGAAACACTAACCAACACATCGTAGGCACCTTACCAGGGTCCAAGTAAAATATGAGCTCAGGGGTGAGAACATAGCTCCCAAAGCACAAGCTAAATGCAGTAAATTTCCTTAGTCAATTTGTTCTTCTATTACAAGTTATTGTTTAACCCATTATCATCAATGTTGTAGAATGAATAAATATGTCATCATAGGCATATTCGTGATTTGGGTTACCTTCTGTTGTAATTCATCCATGCATCAAATAAACTTTATAATGAAACTAACTAAGGCCATTTAACTGAATTGAAAATGGGGCTCTTATCAATTAATAAATAGCTAACTCAATTAAATAGCACGGTAAACTACAAGATATTAAAAGTAAAGTAAGAATATAGTTGCTGATGCATTCTATGAAGGGCAGCACATCAGGACTTACATAGACAAGTTCAATTAGGATGGAACGTAACAAGGCATAGAATGGCATAACAGCTTTATGATCATAAAGATGCTCTGCATTAAATTGTTCATACTGATCAGGTAGTATCCACAGAAGAATTGGGATGACCACGGATTTCAGAATAAATAAACTGCACTCATGTAAAATACAGTATGTCATGATACAAAAACTAGAAATTTAAGAGAGTGAATTATACAGGCAGTTCACACTCCAAAAAAAAACTAAAAACTCAGAGTCTGTAGTACATAAGGCAAACAAAGTTTCAAAGTCACAGAAGAAGGTTAGAGATAAGATAATATAATAAGGTGAAATTTGCAGACAAGGTTTAAGAAACCCATAGAATTTACCATATCAATAAGAAAATAAAACCTACGCAGCTTGCTATGTGATAATCAATAGCAAAGCACTTCAGATTTCCATTCTCCAATTCAAAAGCATACAAACGAACCAAATTAGAACGACAGCCCAAAATTCGAAGCCTAAGGGTGAGGATGATGTCAATACCTTCCCAGAAAAATAAGCCCGTTCAAGAGGAAGCACTGGCCGGTTCTAATCAACAATATTCGAGATCTGAGTTGACACAGCAAATCTAGATTAGGAATGGATTCCCGGACAACTAAAATTACTGGAAATAGCAGAATAATTGAGGAGGAACAGACGAAGGACCTCGAACAGAAGCTTGCGACTCTGCGAAGGGAGCAAGCTTCTTTGAATCCCGCAAGCCAAAGGAAAGCCGTGGCGTGCATCGCAAGAGACGACGCCATGGGGATGAACAGACGGACCGCCGATCAAATAAATAAACTAACCTTTTCTTCTAAAAGATAAAACTTCTTTCACTTCAACCCCTCAGAGTTTGTGGAATCCTTCAATTTGTCATTTAATTTGTGAAAATTGAATTTGAATAAATTGATAAAAATTACGATTAAAATATTTTATACGAGAGAAATGTCACAGTAATTATAATATTTTATATATAGAGATATTATCATGCAGATTTTATCCTTCACATTTCATTAGCACCTATAATTTTTTTGTCAATTTAATTTTTTTAATATTATAATTTAATCCTTAAATATTAAAAGTAAAATTTTATTGATATAATCAAGAATTAAAAAAAAATCAACATTTTACTGATTATAAGAGCCGCCCACGCAAACTAATATTGGGAGTGTGCACGATATCAATGAAGTATATGAGAAATGTTATCATGAACACCTCAAGTGTACTTTAAAAAAAAACTTCATTAGTGTTTGATAATATAGTCTAACCCCTAAATCCTAAAATAATGGCTTAACTGCAAACCAATATATAGAGAGTACACCTTATTAAAAAAATATATATTGATTGAGTTAAATATTTGAGCAATGATTTTTTTTTTCTTCACAATAATAATAATGATTTTGGTTGAGAACGTTGATGAACGAGTTATCGGTGAGTTAGCGTTGAGATTGACTAGGTAATATATCACCAAGCAACATGATTGCCTTGGTGAAGAATCGATGGAACATGAGATGGAGACAAAGAGGAGGACAATTAGAATGGCGGTCGACAAGGGTGGAGCTAGGATATCGATTCAGTGTAGGTAAATTGTAGCTATCGTTGATAGACATGATGCAGAGGATGCCTCCATCGGTTCAATTTCGATAATAGGCCCGACAATAGTACAACAACTAAAGCTCTCAGCTTCATAAGTCGTGTCATCTTGTATCTTACTTTTTTTTTTTTTTCTTCATCTATCTAATTTTTTTAATCAACTACCTATTTTTTTTTCTTATACGTATATGGAAAACACAATAAGAAAAACAATGTATCAACATGTATCTTGCTCTCAACATATACTACATATGCTTAAAGGGTAGCCGAATATAAAATGCAAAAAGTTAGTGTTTTGTTCAATAATGACATGCAATGACATTTTGTAAAAAATTAGGATTGTAAAAAATGTATCAATTAATAACGACCATACATAAGTGAAAAGGTACCAACTTTTTTTTTGGTCCCTTTTTTCTGTTTTTTTTTTTTGGTCAAGTGTATATAGGTTTTTTTCTGTCCTACCAGTGTGGGCAGGTGCTCACACTGGGCCTAATTAAGCTAGTGTTCACACTAGGCCTGAACTAGCTCCGCCCATAACGGTCAGGGGTGTCCAACTTAGGTACTTCGATATTTAAGTAAGTTTCCAGTGAGGGAGGAATGTGGAGAAAATGAACAGTTTAGTATACAGATGTTGGAACGTAATGTTTACCTACCTCCATCCACGAAAACGAACTCTTTTTATAGTCGTAGCGGAGTATCTCTCTTCTAGGTATTAATTGACACTGTAACATGTCTCATACGCCTGTACAAGAGACGTCCCATTGTATCTGAGGGTATGATACTCTCGTACCATTCTCACGTGGTCTAACAACGCTCGTATGGTCCCATGTGCCCTGATAACACCTGTCCTGTTGAGTAGTTGGGCTGTGAGGTCGTTGGGCTAAAGGGCTTGGCCCATTAAGGACGTTGAGCTGGGAATTGGAGGCGGCATGGAGCTGGTGAGCAAGATGTGGCACAGAGCCGTGGACGGAGGCGGCACAGATCCGGGAGTCGTTTGAGACCAGATTATCTTCAACCCATAATATTATTTTTAGATTAAAATGATATAATTTCAGCACTAAATATTAATTCAGTTCCAATCTATTCTTATCATATTACAAACAAAATTTTAAAATATTACTTAAAATATTTTTTAGACTATTTTATTTTTCTTATTCATAATTTAATTAATTATATAATAAAATTAAAAAATAAAACTCTTAATTATAGTGGTGTAAATAGTATAATATTATCGATCTTTTATATTATATTATTCATCGTACCATATTTAATATGGAATTTGATCTATAAATTAGAAAATTTTGGTGTTAATTAATCATTAAATTTAATATTTTGAGGATGAATTGAAGATGCTCAGATACCGTTAGAGAGGTATAATCTGAGGGAGACAAATGAAATGACAATCCACCTATTTGACTTTAACCTCCACCTCAACATGACCTCTTACCATCTTTCAAACACGTGGTCATCTCTGATTGCCTCTCATATCAAATAATAATAATAATATTTGAGCGGTGATCAACAATTAAAATCGTCTTACTTCGATGTTTGATTGAAGAAGAGATAGTCTCCTTATGGCGGTATTAAAACATGAGAGATTGTTACATGAAATTTTAAAGTTAAAATTTGGTACGTTTAAGTATATATTTTTTAATCATTTACACTAATAGCTAATAGTCATCCGTAATTTATATTCTCATGTTGACTCAAATACAAATTAGTAGGGACATTAAAAGTGAACGAATCGCCTGTAGATAAGCTGACCTATTATTATAAAGTTTTTTTTTTTTTTTGCTACAATTGGATAAAGAAGAGTTAAGGAAGAGATGCAACTATATTGTTAGATAACTGATCACAATACAATTATTTCAATAAATATCTCAACCACACCAATCCAATGAAACGAAAAAAAAAAACTCATTTTGAATTTCTTGAACATTTCAATCGCCATCTTTTTCGCGAGAAATAGAAAAAATAAAATACAACATCTCTCACACATTTAGATAGATTTATCGAATGGAGTCCATTGTCTTGCTCAACTCCTCGAGCTTCTTCATCCTCAATCTCTCACTCTCGCTAACCGCCTACATCCAAACAACTCAATCAGATCTCTCCCATTTCCAAAAGAAAAAAAAGAAGATTTATTATTATTATTATTATTATTATTATTATTATTTTCAATCAGTTGTTCACCTCCATTAGTCTGCCGACGAGCTGTGCCTTCTCCCTGTTCTTGTCATCGAATGCTTCGCGAGATTGAATGTACTCTTTCTCCTTCATTCACGAGGTGATAAATCCAAAAGAAACAAGAAAAACAATCATTTAACACGGCAAGAAACACAGAAACAAATAAGAAGAACTGAAACATTGCACATGCCTTCTTGAGGCAGTTCTGGCTCAGAAGCTTCAGCTCGCGATTCACCATGTCGATCTTCTTGCGCATGGCTAACACTTCCTTCCTTGTCGGATCAAGCACGGCTTCGAGTTCCTGTGAAATTTCAAGTGTCAGAAACATTTTGCAGGTACAGACGGAACTGCAGTTCATGCAATCAGTGCGCATGCACTTACTTTTCTGATCATCGCCAGCGTTTTGCTCTCCTCCTCGACTCTGCCCAGTAGGGCAAACACCCTCTCCCGTATCTCCATCTTCTTCCTCTCAATCTGCTCTTCCTTGGCTCGGAAAGCAGACAGAGTTGATCCAAACGAAAAAGCCTCGTCCTCATCTTCCCTCTCTTCTTCTTCTTCTGACGTGCCATCTCTCTGACTGTGGGTAGAACTCCTGATCCATAGACTTTGCTGCTGCTGCTGCTGCTGCTGCTGCTCTGGAGCTTGCATGGTTCTTGCCTTGTGTCGTTTGCTCCTCCTTATGCAGCTGGTTTTTAAAGGGAGCTAGCAAAACGAAGACTAACAGAACTAATTAAGAATGCTTTCTTGCTTGAAATGCTGTTGAATGAGTGTGGTAATGTTGAAGAGTAGGCATGAGTAGTGGCAGTCAAATTGTACTGTCTTGTGGAAGGGAATGGAGAGTGGAGTGGAGTAGAAAGCAAGGGCTCGGTCGGTCAGTCAGTCTCTGTTACTCGAGAAGAGAAACGTAGAGGGCAAGGGAAGGGTGCAGAAGAAGTGGATCAGCTGTCTTCGCCATGATCTCTACTGCTGCAGTGTAGCCTCGGGGACCATGATCTTGATGTAACTCCATAAATAAAGGAGTGATAGAATATGTCAACATGTGGTAAAAGATGATCCGAGAAGGTAAATCACGGATGACTACTAGCTATTAGTATAAATGATTAAAGTATGAGAGAAGTATATGCTCGGACGCGTCAAATTTCGACCTCAACATTTCATGTGACAACCTTCTATGTCTTAACTATCGCACCACCCCAAAGGATGTGAGGAATGTGAGGCCATAGAATGTGTCAACAGCCTACGCTTGAGGAGGAATGTGAGGCCATAGATTTGCAACTCCAGTCAAGCTTATACTCAATTATTGGGACAAATGATTTACAAGGAAATGAGCGTCCTCCTGCAAGTGGGGGACAGGGCAAGAGGGGAAAGCTCAAACATAAATGAATGGCTAAAGAGGAGGACCAAGCTACCTATGGATGCAACCACAGTTAAGATCACTAATAAATCACTACCTTTGTCACAACATTGAAGCTGACATGAACGTAAATAGAGTAATACCCACTGAAGGCTGGAATACACGACGTTTTTGTACACATGACTACGTTTCCTATCAATAAGTATAAGCCAGGAGAGTAGAAAAGTGGTAGACAATGGCAAGCTCGTTTGTATAAACAAATACAATATACCATAAACAAGGAATAAGAACTTAGGCCTACATTTATGTAATCAGATGAACGGGAAGATTACAGAACTCTTGCATTGGAAAGACAATGAGCTAGAACAACTCAAACTCCACATCATGTCCATTCGACCTGAAATCAAGACACCTTCCTTCTTTTTTCTTGCGAATAAGCACTGGAGTTCCAAAATCACTGCTTTGTGTCTCAGGTGGTGGAGAAGAGCGTATTAAGGCCCAATTTATCCCAGCAAAGAAAGGGTGCTGCTTAATTTCAGCAGCCCCTGTGGCTGATCCCAGCCGGTTTTCTGGTTCCTTGTCTAGGAGAGCCCTAATCAAATCTTTGGCATGAAAGCTAACAGATGGGTTCTCGGGAAACCTTAAGCTCTGTGTCACCACATTGGTTAGTGTTTCATCATTTCCCAGCCCTTTGAAGGGTGTTCTAGCAAAGAGTAGCTCATACAATAAGATCCCAAAGGTCCACCAGTCCACAGTGCTCCCATGTCCATCTCCTCTAATGATCTCAGGGGCTAAGTATTCATGGGTTCCAACAAAGGAATTGGATCGTGCATCGGTTGGCTCCACCACGACTTGTGGAAGAGGTCTTACCTGACTGCCCATGTCAGATTTTGGTTTTCCTATATTTGGGGCTGTTCGGGGTGTGAAACAAGAAACTTGAACACAGGTTGGCCGAAGACAAAGAGGGTCAATGCAGCTATTTTCAGCGCAAGGTCCTACGAGTTTCTTTTCAGAGTCTTGTGCACCTAAGTATGTGGATGTGAGAAGAGTAGGACTCACTGAGCATCTGAGAGACAAGTCAAAATCAGAGAGCATGATATGACCATCTTCACGGACCAGGATGTTTTCCGGTTTTAGATCCCGATAAATAACACCCAGCATGTGCAGGTATTCCAAAGCAAGGAGAATTTCTGCAACATAAAACCTGGTGCAACCATTGCCAAGCGTAAGCGACTAGCTTCAACAAACAACAAGAATGTAAACAGATCAATGAAAAACATGATACTGTAAGAGACAATAAAAACTGCAGACTAACAATTCATGTATACAGGAGTTTGTTACTGAACTGCTCAATTGCATTCAGAATTTTCAAGTAAATCAAAAACTTGCCTTTTCAAACCACATAAGCAAAAGTTAGAGCTTCCCAACTAAAATCAGGTACACTTCTATCTCAATTTCTTTCGATCCAATGAAATGGATGCCAGAGAAAAAGCAAACAAGGTAGTTGAATTGTCAAAGCAAAATGCTCATGACGTGTTTGGATTTAGGATGATAAAAAACTATCACGCATTTGAGCTTTTAGTAATAGAAATCAGAAATTTAAGTCTCTAAAAGTGTTATTTTGGTAGATGTTTTGAGTAAGCATAAATAGTTAATTGAAGTAGTTTATGGTTTGAAATTTAATCCAAGTCTTGTTCGGCAATAGCATTAAGATCTTGAAGATGAGACTTTAGTTCATTTTCAATTTTGTTAGAGTTGCAGTCATTTACAGGGACCTTAATCCCTCACACTAATCATCTTTTAAATAATAAAATTTCTTCTTGGATAATTTGTTTTATATGTGTTTCCATTTAAGACTACAATTCATAATGTTGCTTCAATTTTACATCAAATGGTATTAAATATAAATTCTTGATTTATCCTAGTAGTAGGTGGGAAAGTTCCGTGTGGTTGAGCCGGTCAACTCCAGGATTAGTCAGTTCGAAGAGTTGGATACATGGATTACCAAAAAAAAATCTTGATTTGGTCTTTGATACTTTGCAAGTTCTCTCATTCTCCTTTCAACCTCTTGTAAGTGAAAAAAAACATTGATTTTGACTAAGAAAGTGATGAGAGTGACTATGATGAAGAATTTATCAGAGACTTTTTTATTACATTTTTCCTCTTCCTGGAGAGGAGTAGATTTGATTGTTATGACTTATGAACTTAGTCGATTGTAATATCACACTAATTATCTTATCGATATTTAATTATCAACTGCCATGGATTTTGTTGCAATGTGGATTTATGACGTTTGTTGTGATTTGTTTTGTTGCAAATGGTAATAAATATGATATTTTTTGTCGTTGCTATGTGTTCAATGCTTACTTATCTACTATAATTATTTTCTCTAAGCTCCACATGGTATTAGATATTCCTTTTAGGGCTAGGGTTTTCCAAGAATATTCTCCTTGGGGAGGATGAGGAGGCCACCTTCATTTAAGCCTTTTCCTCTTCTTGCAAGTCCCCTTTCAACTCCACTTCTCTCGCATGGAACGAACCAGATTGCTCATGACATTAACACAACCCAACCCATCCCCCAAGCCATCATTCATGCAAACTACTCTGCATGCAATACATAGCTCATCCTCCAACATCAACATGGCCCATCTTGTCTTCCCGTATATCATTTGTGATCCACCACGTGCAAGCATTGTGTGTGAGGCATGCAAGAGGATTCTTATCAACTTAGGATCCTGGTAGAGTGATTTCCTTTTCCTTTTACCTTTTACTTTTTGTGTGTTGTTGTATACATCACTTGCGAGATTTGTAGCCTAGAATCTTATCTCATACTTTTAGTTCCCCCTGTTTTCGTGGGTTTTCCTTCTCTTTCTTCCATATTCCACTTCCACATCATGTTGTATACAATGCCGCATGGAGAACCTTACCTATGAATGATTCTTAGGATCTCTCTCTATTCATCCTCTCTTTATTGACGTGTTGATTGGTCTAAGGTCAAGGAATTGTAGCTTGCATGCTCCACCAATGTTAGGTTTCACTTATGTGTGAATTCTGATTTTATTTTACCATGGTAATGTGTTAATCATGTTGTTTTGTGAAAATCAATCTACTTCGAATAACTAGCTGGACATAGATGGTATCCATGCTCTAGCTTGATGGCGAGTGTAAGTGTGTGCTGTTGGGTTAGAAGTGTAGTGGGTTTAGTCCTATATTAGGCTTTCGGTTTAGGATTTTACATCAAGTCTTAGATATACGTGTAATATCCCTTTATGACATGCAATAGAATATTTCTTTTCTCCAAATTTTGTAAAACCAAATGAATATCGGTGCTTCTAGGCTATTCTTAAAGTACCAAAATGGTGATTGTTAAATATACTTTCAACTAGAATTTCCTACATGTATTTCTCCATTTATGCAAATAATATCATAAGTTGCCTTGTCTGACTTTTCTCTATACATTTCTATACAGAATATACATTTATTGGATTGAAGCAATCTTAGTGCTACATCATGTTAGAAACGCATCCATTCATCCCTAATCAAATGCTCAAGTAGATGCGTGTCTATTTCTAGACATCCATAATGGCATGGTTTAGATATTAACTACACGAAAACCAAACAAAACCAAAACCAAATAGTGTTTAGGAAGAAATTGACTACTGAAGCAACACATGCATCAATGAATCTACATACCTAGCTGTTGCCTCAGAGAAACTCCTTCCAAGTTGCTTTTGTCGCAAAACATGCAAGTCACCACCTGGACAATACTCCATAACCAAACATGAGAGGTTATCTGTTGTAAAATGTGAGTAGAGGGTAGGAAGAAATGGATGGTCTAGCATTTCCAATATTTCTCTTTCTGTTTGTGCTCTTAACAACTTTTTTCTGCTAACCAGGAAGTCAATATCCATAACCTTCAAAGCAAACAAGCATTCAAAGCCAACTAGCTCAGCAAGATAAACTGTTCCAATATCTCCACAACCAAGTCGTTTGAGTAGCTTAAAGTCATTTAAACACAATCTTGCTTGCAGATTTAAGATGTGACTAATGGCGACCCATCTCACATCCTTCGACATGTGAGGTCTACATCCTTTAACAACAATACCACTCTGATGGCTCTCTTCACTAAAGCTAGTGCTGCAACTATAATCACAAGTGCTGCTTTTGGAACTATGGGAGCACTCCCCTTCTTCTTGGGATGTAGAGAATTCACTTTCTTTCACTCCACTGACTTGACCACTGCTGAAGCTATTTATGCCAGAAACGGTTTTGACTGCACCGCAATCAATTTCTGTTGTATTACTTTCTGGAAGAGTAGATGCAGGGGTGACAGATTCTTTGGGACAACATGATTTTGATGTAGACATAGTAGTATCACTTTTATTAACTTCACTGCATTTGGTTGAACCACTAGGCACTGAAGCTGGCTCGCACTGCACTTTCAGTTTAGTAAGATTATTCCTATTTAATGAGTGTAATAGACGTGGAATCACAATGGAATTGTTTGATGTGGAAACAGCCTGTGGGCTAGATATGGACTGTTTGGAGACTGATTTACCCTTCATATCCCTCTTCTTGGCTGCCAATTGACTTTCAAATGATTCATCTGGTACTGATTGAAGAACATCTTGGATTCTGATTTTTGTTACAATAGGCTTATTAGATACTGAAGCAACATTCTGGTTACTTGACTCTGCTAGTTGTAGTTCACTATATGAAACTGGTCTATTCGATGAGTCTCCGGATACCTTGAAAGGAGTGACGGATATTTCAACTACATTTGTCTTTGCCACATTCAGAGGAAAATCAGAGTCATTTGTTTGGACCACCACCGAAGCATAAAGTCTCTCAATTGTTACAGCTTCAGAGGCCCCTGATAACCTCTTCATAGCAGCCATCTCTGATGCTTGGGAAATGCATAATCTTCTCAAAGCCTGTTTTAAGGAGACAGATTCTGGCATTCCTGTTCCGGACGTTCGAGGTGTGCCACCTCTGAGTGCCTTCTTCAAAGCATTCTTATGCAACAAGTCTATCCGTGAACGATTAGGACTAAAAACCCTTGATGTCCTGAGATCTATTGCTCTTAAAAGTTGGTCAAGTTCATCTTCCTTGTATTGACATTTACCATCTTGGAGATTTGGTTTGAGCTTAATACTTGAAATCTTTGATCCACCATAATAACTGGTCAGATTTGGGCCTTCATTTGTCTCAACAATCTCAGAAGTGCCACCAGACATATCTGATAATTGCTCAACTGACTTGAGAAAAACCACCTCAAAGTTGATCAAATATTTCTACGGATAGATCATCCGATAGAAATCCATGTTACAGAGAAGTGAAGT
This sequence comes from Kaempferia parviflora, assembly GCA_037177295.1. Lineage (NCBI taxonomy): Eukaryota > Viridiplantae > Streptophyta > Magnoliopsida > Zingiberales > Zingiberaceae > Kaempferia > Kaempferia parviflora. Next base: position 140,470 of record JBAMIE010000118.1, read on the forward strand.
ATCATCGTGAGACACCAAGCAATGACTTAAATTCACGGTAAACAATGATTCTGCAATAAGAAAACACGGCATTAGTGTGTTTAAGCAATTGCTCCAAGAAAATAAATAAAAAATTAACTGGATCAAGAGGTGCACAGATTTTGTTTGTTTTTTTTTTTTTTTTGAAAGTTTTTTAGCTTTCTAGTACACTTTGTGGCAAATATACAGGAAGTGTACTTGCGCTGTTATCTCTTCGTTTCCTTGAATTAAGGCATTCATACCAAACCGAATCTGAACAAAAATCTCATTAAAAAAAAAATAATAAAATCCTTCATAGCCAAATTAAAAACTAGATCACCTGGATATTTTTCTCGATTCTTCTTCTTCTTCTTCTTCTTTTTTTTTTTTTTTGAATCTACACAAACAGCAGACATTTAAGAAAACTACAGTAAGGCGAGCCGAATTGTCCAAATAAAAATCCCCCCCCACTCTCTGGCCAGATCGATACTGCAGCAGAAGCGTTCTCATCAAAGTACGAAAATTTAGCAACCAACAAAAAAAGAGGCAGAAAATCGCTGAGTCGCCACCCACATTGTCACGGAAACGGAAACGGAAACGAAAAAGTCGGCCGAAGAAGAAATATAAGAAATCAATGATTAAAAACCAGCACGAGGCTCGAAGGAATCACACACACACAAAAAAACACAAGAAGACGTACAGATTCGCCGTCGACGCCGAGAGACAGATCCCGCTGCCCAATCAAGAAGACCTCGAAGCAAAGTCGAGAAGCAGGGCGATCGATTTCCTAGGGATTCAAACGATCCGCTAGGGTTTAGGAGAGAGAGGAAGAGAGAGAGAGAGAGAGAGAGAGAATAGGCAGGTGACTTAACGCTCTTCACAAGGACGAGCAGATTCATAGGCTCATAGCTGTGAAGGTTGGCGCAGTGAGGGAAGAGAAAACGAAGCAATAAGTCACGACCTAAGTAACGACACGGGCGATGGCCCACTCCATGGGTGGGTCCCATGTCCATCCCCGATATATCTCAAGTCTGAACTATTTCGAAATGAGAAAATTTTTCATAACAAATAATATAAAATAAATAAATAAAAAGAGGATAAACAAGTCGGATTTAGATGTTTGTCAGCTAATAATAATGCCGACTACTTTTATATTATTTTAAATATTTTATAATATAAAATATATTATAAAATAAATTTTGATTGAGCTTAATCATATTAAGCCTAAGCGGCTCAGTATTGAGCATTAATAACCCTCTACGTGATCTTACATTAATCATAGATACATAGATACGGAGATAAATAATTAATTAATTCTAACCATCCAATTAATTGAATTTTATTAATCGACTGGAGTTTTAAAAAATGACTTTTTTAAATAAATAATAATAATAATAATAATAATAATTTTTCATGGAGAGCTTGGCAAAGAGTTGATGCAGGTGTATTTGATCCCACCTCGCAATTATAGACTGCCACTGCCCCTGCCACCAATAATTTGTCCACATTATTAATTATTAATTATTAATTGTTCACTAGTGGCAGAAGAATGGGGACAAGATACCCCAAAATCATGGTTAAATAAATTAATATATTTCATGTAGATATTAGGGTTGTAAATAAATAAAGTCGAATTAAGTTTTGGGGTATTTACGCTTATTTAATAAGGTAATTGAGCCAAGCCGAGTCGAACCGAGTTTAAAATGAACCAAGTTTTGAAATGATTGTTCAAGCTTAATTGCTTTGGTTTATTTTTTATAAGCTTGAGCTTTTTTGAAACTTGGCTTGAGTTTGGTTCGTTTAGATATTATCAAGCTTTCAATTCAAGTTTGACTTGAGCTTGGTTCAAGCTTAGTTCGTTTAGATGTTATCGAACTTTCAATTTAAGCTTGTTTGAAACTTTTATTTATTTGATTGGTTATTAAGTTTGATAATTCAAACTTATTTATTTATTTTATTTTATTTTTTTATTTATTTAATATGTTGATAAGAATTTTATTAATAAATATGGTTCACGAACGTTGTTTACGAACATTAACGAGCTGAACACATATGTGTTTAAGCTTGTTTGTTTAGTTTAACGAGTTGTTCAAGCTTGTTTATTTAATTGATATTGTATATATTGAACGAATATAAACAAGTTATTATTAAGTCGAACATCAAACTTGTTCATGAATATTTGATTCATTTACAACCCTATGCACATTCTTTGGTTGCCTAACTTGAATTAATTTAAAAGGAAATTAAATGTAAAATAATTCTTTCTTAATTTACTGAGGTCCAGCGTGAGTTAAGTAGAAGATTTATAAAATATAAATATAAATACAGAAAAAAAAAAGAGGGGAAAACGGGAAGGATTGCAATCTGTCATTGGCACTAACACATTATTAGATCCAACTAATCACGAAAGAGACGTAATCGAGCTCAAATTATGCTGCCGACTATAATTAATTAATTAGGGTCATTTATGAATATTCCCATAATTAAAAGAATTATGCGAGAGACGTGTCTTTTTAATAAAAATGAAAGGCGTGGCTTTTTTCTAAAACTTGAAGGACAAGCGTTCTGGAAATTTTTTACCAAGTTGTGAACTTTAAGAGAGAAAAAAATTCTTTGTTTGAGATTTTTATTTTATCTTTAAGGGAAAAAAAAAATCACTAGCTCTCTTTCCACCATGATTGAATTATTGCCATAGCACTATGTGTGATGGTGAATTGAGCACACTCACATGCCAAACTATGTGTTTTTCATTCTTTTTATTTGTTGCTTTATGGATGTAGGGTAGGTGTACATGTTTAGGAAGTTATAATGGAAATTTTATTTTCATTCTTGATGTTTGATAGATGAGAATCGAAATTAAAATATGAGTTTGATGTCTCTAATTTTATAACTCAACCTCCCTAGATAATCGATTATCGCTAAACTCATTCCCCCTCAATCAAACCTATTATTATTCTCATTATTAAATATATACCAAGCATCCTTGAGTTGTTTGGAGATGTTATCATGTTAGGAATAAATAGGAGTGCAAATGAGCCAAACCGCTCGTGAGCGGCTCGGTCAAAGCTCGACTTGAGCTTGGAGTTGACCTAGTTCAAGCCGAGCTTGAGCTGATTGGTTTAACATTCGAGCCGAGCTCAAGCCCATTTATTATTGGCTCAAGGATTCGTCAAGCTTTTTCGAGCCGGGATAGTTCAACCTTAGCATGTTTAAAAAAAAGTACTACTTTAAATAAAAGTTATAAGTTCCACAAGTTCCTGTGGCTACAGGGTTTCGTTAAGTGTTTGTGGTTAAATGTTTGAATGTCACTATTTGCAATAGCGTATATTCATTGTAATTTGATTTTTCGAGCCGACCTCGAGCCCGTGATTAAGTGGCTGAGCCGAGCTTGAGCTCAAAGTTATAAACTTACTCAAGCCCGAGCCAAACCGAGTCTGTTTAAGTTTCTCGAGCTCGAGCCAACCCGAGCTCGACTCGGCTTATTTACACCCCTAAAAAAAAGGGACTTAATTTTTTAAGTGAAGGTATTATGTGAAGATATACACAAAGAAAGTTACCATGTGATTCAAGTAAAATAATTAATTAATGGAGGCAAGTGAGGTACGTAGACTTTGAGTAAAGCAATCTTCTTCTTGATAATGAGGATGAAAGTTAGGTGGCTTCATCCCTTTTGCTTAGAGGGACAGTGGACGCATCCGTCTCAATATAAATATACATTTTTTGCTCTCTCCAATATGAAAATCCTGGCTCCGTCTGAGAGTATGAAACTAACTAGAGGGAGAGAGATAAATAACTTTGACAGTAAAAACAAAAGGACTTCTTGTAGAAAAATATATATATAAATCCAGTTAGTCTCATTGATTATCTCTGGGATGGCCGGTCCGGCCCCACAGAAGTTTTTCACCGACCACCAGGATAAATCGGGAAGTACTCACGATGGATGGTCCAGAAGCTAGCGTCCCTTAATTGTGAGTCATATTTAGAGGAAAAATAAAAAGACAATATAATTTAGCCAATAAGTTGTTCATGAGGTGCTTGTGTGTAATTTGCTTGGTCGTGTTAAATTGTATACGTAAAAAAAATAATAAGAAGAAAATAATACGACACTATCACACAATTCATCTTATTTAGGGACTTTGCTTCTATTCTATGACCTATTAACTCGTCCAATAAGTCAACTTCATAAATTCACTATCAACTATTTTTTGTAAGAGGAAATGGTAAAGAAAATTATCTAAGGAATTGTTGATTGAAGCCTACAACTGGTGGAGAGCGATAACGGTTGAGCACTTCATCATAGAGAAATTTAAGCTATTTTTCGTGCACACTTACCAAATAAAAAACCTCTGATTTTTTTAATCTAGTAATCTTACTTTTGAACCTATTAATTATAAAAGTGATAGGTTCGGCTCTATAGAAAATCTTCACCCACCACTAGAGTAAATTTGGGAAGATGGATCCTGATGAGCAGCCTAACATCGCAAATGGTTCAAACACCGCGGATGTATGATGTGTTCTGTGAAAGATTCAAACTCTCATTGTTTTTATTCGTTTTCAATAAATTGGAAAAAAAAAAAAAAACTCCTATCAACTTCTAAAGGCAAAAATGGCTAGAGTAGCCACCTATATAATAGCCAGCTATGAATTAAATTAGCCCCATAGTAGCACTATGTAGATTTGTATAAATGGGTAAGGGTTAATTCCTAGTGAAATCGACGTAAAAATGCCCTTCCACGCGGTGTCCTGCTCGATTTCCTAATTTACCTCTCTATAGATGGTTGTAGATTGTTAGATG
>JBAMIE010000118.1:145361-155477 GCA_037177295.1 Kaempferia parviflora
ATTAGTAACAACAATAAACCTAACTTAAACCTTTGCCCAAACATCAAAACCCTAGGGCACTAGATTGCTCCAACAATGACAACCCGTGTCTAAAATATACCTGAACCAAAAAACATTTCAGCAACTGATTGAGACTAAATTCATCATTTTTAACACTCCCTAAGTTGGAGTATGAATATCCATAATTCCCAGGTTGCTACATAAAAACATAAATTCAATCCTTCAAAATAACTTGGTAAATGGTAAATATAACAACAAGTTGACTATCAGGAAGAGAGTTGTATAGTGTGTTGATTGTCTTGGCTATAACGACATCTTGAACGAAGCGGCATCAACTAGCAATGCAAATAGTAACTTGATTATCACAATTGGATCTATGCCATCACACATGTTGTATGTCTTAATTCTTTATTAAACTTTTGCAATAGATTGTGCAACAAATAAGCTTTAGAGTATCATTATGCCAGTAATTTTGTTTATTTAGAGCAATGAAACCTAAAAAATGATAAGTATTCAACAAGTCTACATGAATTTTCAAAGTGCAATTATGCCACTTGATTTTTGGCAGAATTAAGTCATGCAAGGATGGACCACTATAACTATGTAGAAAAAAGACTTGCATATAAACTACCTAACTATTTTAAAGAAATTTATACATAATCAAAGTCATTCAATTTTTTTACTCATCAATTAGAATCCTTCATCCATCAAGATAAAAAAAAAACAAGTTGACACAAATAAGCCTTTGTACGAAATAAATATGAAAGTAGTATATTATGGTATTGAATTAAACAGTTTAGTTCTGAATGTGCTGAATGCTAGAATCTCAGAAGCTTCTATCAGAAAATAATTAAATGAATACAATAAAAAGATCAGACAAACCAATGGTTCGAACTCTGGATTAGAAGCACACAGTTGGTGTTGTATCCTTCTAAACCGATAACCACTGCTTGATGTGTAATCTTCCATTATCTGGAAAAGTTTCAAATAAATGCCACGACCAAAAATCAAATAGATAAATGTACACCAATACAAAATCAAAAATAAAATTCTACACCATCAATGTCACGCCCCACTCTAGTTTGATCCACCAGAAGCAGACTTTGTGAAATGTGTCATCTGAAGTAATGTGAGAGCAAACAAATTTAACTACAAAAAAACATACCTTAACCACCAATGAGAAATTGCATCCAAAGGTGCAGCCAACTCGTTAACCAACCTCTAATAGGAATAACAAAAAGAAAGAAAGAAAGAAAAACAATATAGGAAATGAGTAAAAATTTGCACATTGGCTAATAATGCATGAATTGAAATTCTCCAAAAATATTATCAATTAAGATTAAGAGCCTTAAGTTGAAAAAAAATTTAAGATAGCAACAATTACTAATCTTCAAGTTAGCAAAAATTAATCCACTTTAAGTTATCACCGATTATCAAGCTTTAAGACGGCAATTATCAGCTTCAAACTATCACTAGTTATCAATTTTAAGTTATCACCAACCATTAGCTTCAAACTATCACCAATTATATATCTTGTATTAGGTAAAACACTATAGTCATATCCACCAATCAAAAGTGCATCATATATACCTCCACAGATGCTATATATATCAAAGGATTGAAGTCCTCACTTCATATGTGCCAAAACCCGACCACATTCTTATGGGCCAAACTCCAAAGACCCAACATGCTTATGGGCCAAAATCCTAAATCACATGGCTTAGCTTTTAGGTTTCTAATTCCACATTTATTTTCTAACAATTTCATTGTTTATCAAGTTAAATAATAATCTTCCATGAAAAATCAATTTATACACGCACGATGGCATCCAGAAGAATTATCAACCTTCATTCAATATGAAAGGTGAAGCAACATAGTTTAAAATGAAACATAAATTAGCATCAAAAGAAGCCATGAAGAGAGAGATTTACACAACTTTTGAAAATATACCCTCCCGAATTTAACGTCTATTATATCCAATCCACATTACAACCTTAATGCATCAAGATAGATTGAAACAGTTCACCAAGTATTCTTTCACGTGATTTAGCTCTTATTAATTCAGGGTTTACTTCCCATTATTTAAATTCTCTTTCTAATGCCTATTTAGAAAAATAGGACAACTTTTTAAATGAAAAACAAGTTACACCCCCAATGCACAATGATGTTCTTAGAGAAACAAGAAAGAACACCAATGTCAATGAAGAGCTACCAATTCATCACTCTTTGACAGCAACAAGACACCTTTAAAAACTTTTGGATCTTAATCTACTCTCACATCATAATGATGTGGACAATGATCGATTGTCAAGCTCACCCTTGCGCATGACTAATAGATCTTGCTCTAGAGAGCCATCCCGGAAGAGAAAAGACCAGCAAGAGAAGAGGGGAATTGAGATATCTTTGCAATTGTACCTCAAATTGAGAAGGGATACCACAAGGTTAAAAACCATGACTAAACACCCTCAAAAAAACCCAAAGGTAAGAAACACCTGTGCACAAACAAAAACACACACAAAAAGAAAAATTATATACTCAGATGGACAGGACTGTCAGTCTTAGATCAAACTTGCAACCAATAAATGAGAGATACACACAGGCTAAGAAGAAAATATAATGGCTGCTTGGTGAGTATAAGAAAGGAAACAAGGGAAACTCACAATGAAAATTACTCACCCACTCCAGACCAGTGAACGAAGAAGCTCGGATAGGAGTCACTGCTATATCAGACATGAAAATCTACTGAGATCGAGAGAAGGAAAGCTTCGGGAAGCTCGCAAATAGGAAAAGGCAATGTCTCCGCATTATCTATGTTGGCTGGCAGAGTTACTGCTGGATCCCGCCCAAGAGGATGCATAGATCGAAAGAAGACTTCGTCTAATGCTCAGAGAGTCACAGATAGGGAAAAGGCAATATTTTTGCTTATATATCTTCTAGCTGATGTAAGGGAACAATAGAGGAAGGAAGGACTCATCTTGATCGATGGAGAGAAAGACCAATTGATCAATGGAGGAAGGTATCACAGACCTCATGTGAGAGAGATCTTGGGGGGTGCTCACAGAGAAGAGAATCTCCCAAATGAGGATCGCCGAGGGGTGCTTGGAGTATGTAGCTCACAAGGAGGTCCAGTCTATTTGGGAGGGGATGTTGAACAACAAGGTCACCATATGGTAATATTTCAACCGGATTGCTACACATGCGGATTGCTACGCATGCAACCAGTGATACTATCAGAGCATGGTATTCAGTGTACAGTGTGATGGCCCTAGTGTTACCCCACAAACCCCGTTCAAAATTTTTAACAAATTCCTCGTTGAGCAGGGTGGATAAATCAGGACTTTGATCCTCATTCTTCAATGAGATGCAATAGGAATTATCCCAATGCCATGAACCACAGTATCCATCAACAAGTCCTACCAAATGGCATAAAGAACAATATGAAGCGATTTAAAATGCTTCGGATTCTAAAGAAATGTACAAACCAGGTGCTACACCGTCATTTTGACAACGACGATAATGCAATATTGAATATTGTACCATTGAATTCGTAGAAGCGAAATAAACCTTACTATGATGGACCCAGAGGGGGAAAGCAGGAAAGGCAGATCTATTGTATCCCTAACCAGATCTGTCAAAGCCAGTGAGGTCCGAAGCAAAACCAAAGATGTCTTTGCTTTAAAAGAGAAACGCACATACCTTGAAGGTTTCCTCCGCCTCCGTTAGCCTCCGGTGGGCGCCGAGGCGTGTTTTCGTCGGGATCGAGATAAGGACATCAGCAGAAACGAGACAGAGCGAAAGAGAGGGAAGATTTCCAGCAGCAAGAGCTCCAGAACCGAGGAGCAGCCAGGCGAGGCCGAGGGCTGCAAATCGACGGGACGGAGCCAGCCGGAGAGGCGGAGAGCAATGCGAGCAGAGAAAAGGGGAAGAGAGATTGCGCAGCGAAAGCACGAGAGAGCAGGCGTACTGTCAAAATAACAGTAATAATTGTCTACTAGTAGGGAGTGAGCTGTGATGTGAACGAGGTCGAACTTAGGAGTCTTAAAAAATCACTGCATTATTAATATTTTTTATTTAACAATTTGAAAATGAGGGTGGGGGTGGAACACTATATGCAAAAAAATTTAAAAAAAAAATAGTATTTTGTAATTTAAATTTATAAACATTATTCCTGACAGAAGTTTTAAATAATGCTTAATTTTATTTTAAAATATTTATTGTGTTTTATTAATATTCTAAATTATTAATACTTACACTAGTAGACCGAAGATAAAATTCTCAAAATACATATAACTTTTTTAGTTTTTAAAATAACTCATCTATTTTTTATTTTACTCTCACACTAACCACTATCTGTATTGGTTAAAAAATAGTATCACCATAGTATTGATTTTGAAAGATTAATATCACTATGATACTAATTTTTAAAATACAATACCACTATAATATTAATTTTAAGATTTATGTAATACTACAGTGTTGTTTTTTTGAAATGTATAAAATTTGATAACTTTAGTGCTTTGTCAATAATATTTTTTATGTTTTCAAAGGAGAAGAAGAAACTAAGAGCATCATCGGTGGGAGTTCCTTCAGATGTCCCACCGATGATGCTCTTAGTTTCTTCTTCTCCTTTGAAAAAAATAGAATAATTATTGAGTTGAAAAAAAAAAAGGTGAAGAGACGTTAAACATCGACTAATTTGTTAGCCGTTGATCAACATTCAAATTTTTTAATTAAAAATTTTAATTATATATGGGGTAAAATACGAAAGTGAGATAAGAAATATATATAATGAAAAAGTTGTTGAAAGATTTTTTTTTGTAGTAGAGATATATATAGGATTTTTACCTTTGACGTGGCCCGGATGTAACAACGAGAGAGCTCTCAAAGAGTATTCATGATTTGTGGATGCTCTAATTGGTCAAAGAGATATCAGATTATAAAGGTCGAGCAATGTTATAGTACTATACAGCCTGTATGCGTGTAGTCGTGCTCGACTGAGGGGCAACTGTCCACGTGGGCAGGTGTCTCTTAGCTGCACATGCATCGTGAGCATACGGGTCATGCACATGAATTTTTTAAGTCGAGTCAAATTTTATGTTGTTCAAGTTTATTTGATAAGGTAATCGAACTAAGCTAAAATGAACTAAGTTATTAAAATGATTGTTCATGTTTAACTTGGTTTTTTTATGAGAATTTGGTTCATTTAGATGCTATCGAGCTTTCAATTCAAACTTATTTAATTATTTAAAATTTTTACATTTTAACCATATTTTAAGTTTGATAATACAAATATATTTATTCATTTTAAAAATTTATTTATTTATTTAGCAAGTTGATAATAGTTTTATTAATGAATATTACTCACGAACGTTAACGAGCTAAATACATATGTGTTCAAGTTTATTTATTTAGTTAAACTAGTTGCAGGGCCGGACATGTAGTGTAACAAATGAGGCAAGTGCCTCGGGCCCAAAAAATTGTGGGACACCAAAATCCTAAAAGTAGGTGAAAGGGTAGATGACAACGTTAAGGTAGGAGACGCGATGTAGAATTTGAGACGCGACGAAGCAAGGAAGGCATTGTTGCGCAAGAAGATCTCCACGGAGCCAGTTACCCATCGTAGCACTTGGTGTAGCCGGTTGGTGAGGTTGATCGATACTGTTTCTTGGAAAGTGTCGCGCTTTGTGATGCAGAAGATTGACCGCCAGCCATGATTATGCATTCTGTAGCCAGTCACCATGTCCTCTGTCACGGATTCGTTGATCCACTTAATCCTCTCCCCCATTCTGACTTATCCTCATATCTCCACGCAAGTTGTTCAATAAAATGTTCAGTAGAAAGTGGACAATGAAATTACATCAATAGGTGCATCAACTAGTAGGAGATGACGCCCGGAGACAACCTCCACGATGGTGGTTGTATCTAAGGTTTGGCGTGACTCTAGTAAGGCACCGGGCGGGTGATCGTTATTGATACCTGAGTGTCGGCCAAGGGGTGACCTTGAAACTCAGCCACTGCATTGGAATCGATGAACATTTTGGAGTTGTCAAATTTAATTAGCATGATGAGGTCGAGTGTGTGGCTATGAGGCCATCGACTGTACCTCCTAGTCCAAGCTCCCCGACTTGGGCTGTCTAGGCGGCGACAGTGTACACTTGTTCTGGATGTAGAGTCTTGTGTATTTATTGGTGCGAGGGGGGTTGAATCCGTAGAGCGTGTAGTAGTGAAAGACCCAACCGGTGCCGACGCACATGGGGCCTTGGAGACCGTTTAGGGAGGGCATGTTTTCGTCGAAAAAGACGATGTTGTGGTTGCCGTATCGATCGAAGGGGTAGATGACCTTGAAGTGTTGTGGGAACTGGATGTAGGAGACGTGGTCGCCGCCACAGTTCGTCATTGTAGCACATGCCCGCTCTGATGGCAAATGAGTTGTAGACCGACCCTCCCCTGAATATTAAGCTTTGAGGGTAGCATATTTTATGTTCGCCTCAGGCCTAAAAATCTCAGGTCCGGCACTGACTAGTTGCTCAAGTTTGTCCATTTAATTAATCTTGTATATATTGAACGAAAATAAACAAGTTTTTACCAAACTCAATACTAAGTTTATTCACGAACGTTCAGTTTATTTACGATCCTAATTAAATTCTCAGGGTAATGTAGACGTTCACGAGTGTAAATTGATAATTGAGTGAAAAATTTAGGGTGATGGGCAACATGATAACTCTAGTCTCTATGGAAGTCTCAAAATCTGTTTATTAAATCTGAAATAACAAGTTTTTGCTTAACACTACAACATTTGAGTTTTTCTATATTAAATCGATAGAAATTTTAAAACTGGAATTGGAGTCCAATAGAATCGTTCCACAAGTGATCAAATACAATTTTTTTTTTTATAAAATCACAAAATGAAATTATCAAAATCTGTAACAATCTAAATTATCTTTCCTCTTCTAATTTTGTCTTCTCTATCTCTACAAACCTTCAAATCTACTCTAATCATGTTCATTACTTGTTCTTTGTTCCAAGCCTAAATTAAAGTGAGATCCAGCCAAGAAAGAGAAGAGAAAGGAAGAAAATTTCACAAGCTAAGGATGGAAGGCATGATTGATCTGTCGTCCCACAGCGCACCTCGAGCTAGCCTTTTCTTCAATCCAACTCTACTTAAACACTCCAATCCTATCCAGTTGTTCAACCATGGTGGATTCGTCGAGAATTGCCAGCATAACAGACATGGATTTTTCACGTTGCTTACAAGGAAAGAATAAAAAGCTTGTCGTTTGCAAACCACGTCCACGAGGTGGACTCCTCGTGGAAGACGAAATGAAATAATGTTAGATTTATGGACAATTTCCACGCAAATCCATAACCTCTGTCTTATGTAATTAAATATATTGAAATTAATAAAATAAATAAATAAATAAATAAAGGACAAAAGCCAGGTTAGTTCCTCGACATTACAGTAAACTCCGCCTGCCCCCACGAACAACATGAAATCTCCCCGTGTATATTGAATTCAAGTTATCATGTATCACGTAATATTATTCCCTAAGCTATAACTGAATTGATTATTATACAGTAGATTTATAGAATTGAGTAAGCATTGAGAATCTGATAAGGGCCGAAGAATTATCTGCTAATTTTGACTTTCTAATTTATTCTCTTAATGATGTGAGATAATCGTGAGAGGTGCTACGACAATATCAATTTTTTTTTAACATGACTGAGATTATAAAAAATAAAAAATTATTTTAATATTATTTGGTTCAATGTGGGGCCTTAGATTTTGAAGGGAAAAAAGTTTTTATCTTTTGAATAAAACATAATAAAATCGATATTATAAAAATAATTTTATTAACATAATAAGGAGATAGAAATAAGAAAAGGTCGGTGAGGAATAAATTTTTTATTAAAAAAAATCTCAATCTGAGCCTAATCTAAACTCGAAACCCTTAAATCTGAATATGAACCTAATCAATCCAAACTCTACCCGAATAACCTGATTAAAAATAATTTTTATTCATTTATACTATTCTACTATAATTTTTACTTTTATTGCAATATTACATTTGATTCTACTAATATTGATATTAATATACATTAAACATTTTAATTTTTAAAATAAAATTTAATTTAACTAAAAAAACTATTAAATCTTAAATTCGGATCGACCCGAATCCTAACTTAAAAAATTTCAATCGAAATCCTTCAACCCAAATTTGACCTAAACCTAAAAATCTTCCACCCGAACATAATTGTTTTCAAGTTAACTCCGATCATTATATGAGATTTATTTTTAACACACTTACACATTTTGTTACCATTTACTTAAAAAAAATATTTAAAAAATATTTAAAAAATTATATGCCGTGGAGACCTGTGCCGGCGCCACGTTGGTTGACCAACCAAGGTGGCTCTGGTTTCAATCGTTCAATCCTAAACAATGTTATAATATAATTTAATATTTATTATATTATCCTGCTTCAATTATTTTAATAAGATAATATAATTTAGGGTATAGGGCAGATTTATTTTATTGATTGAAGTTTAAATTTAAAAATTAAAATTCAATTATAATTGCACTTTCCTTTGCCCATCGTCGGCACTGTGCTCTCACAACCGCCGGCCATGCCTTATACGCATGTCTCCATCCTTGCCCTAGATGTCCGTCTTCACATGATAAAAACCGATTCACTTAGTATCTATCTTTGGATGACTATTAACCATTAATATAAAATTGAACAAGCCGTGAGAATAATTTTAGAATATTTTTCTATTAACTTTGAAATCGTCAAAAGTCTCACATTTCGACGTTACTCACAAATCGAGTTTTACTGATGTGGTGGACATGTTTTCTTATTTGTGAATCATTGACTATCTAAAATAAATAAATTAAACAATATAACCTTTATTCAGTAGCTAAAATTATCAACGATAATTCCTAATCAACCCACGCTAGGTGTGTTGCTTGTAAAGAAAGCTGGTTTGCCGGTGTTTCATCCTAATTGCTCAATTGTTTTCCAGATATTCATGATTCAATTACCCATTATGTCACATTTATAGGAATTTTTTCTCTAAATGATATTTACAATTATAGGATGCTTGACTTCTGAATCTTGTAGTACAAGTACTTCTTAATTTACCCGATTGATCTCAGATGACAAACTGTCACCAACTCAATGTTATACAACTTGATTAATTTTTTTTATGCGAACTGATGTAGTCCTGTTCCGTCTACGGACTGCTTGAGCAGCTGCTAGTCCAATGTTATGCTCAAACTCATCTGGGCAAAAAACACTGCAGAAAAATCATTTATTTGGTCGCCATCATGAAAACGAAATGCCGAAAGTTCCACCACCACCTCCATCAGTCCAGCAGCCTTATAACTCCCACTCACACTCTCCCTTCAGACCTCACAGCACCTTTCCTCAATCAATAATTCTTCTTCTTCAGCTCCAATGGCTGCGTGGGGAGGCTTGGGCGCATTATTCGAGAATCCCAAGCCCAAGAACCCCACGCTCATCGAATCCCTGTCTCCGTGGAACCAGATCATGCCCAAGAACCCGCCAGAGGAAGCCGCCGCCTTCACCGAGATCTTCGGGGAGCTCCACTTCCAGGAGAAGCTCCAGCTCTGCACCGAAAGGCTCGGCTCCGAGAGCTCCGACAACGTCGATCGCCTGACGACGAAGGAACTGGAAGAGAGTACCGGCTGGGAGAAGCTTAAAATTGAAGCTGCTGCACACGAGTACAAGAACTGCTCCGCCGCCAGAGCAAGAACAGGGGTGTTCCCTCCCCCGCCGATATCCTCTGCGAGGAGGACCGGCAAGTCGTGGATCTACTTCAAGTCTTGCAGGGAGGACGGGAGGCTCGTTCTGAGGAAGGTCACCGCTCCCACTCAAGAACTCCTGCACGCGTCGCGCGGAGAAGGGCGCCTGAAGCTGCATCTTGTCTTGCCGGACGAGGCCACCCCCAAAGGAGGGGAAGAACATGAAGAACAAGAGGAGACAACTGTGGAAGAGATATCACCATCACCAATATGATATTCGATTATGATATACCTTTAATTAGTCATTCTAGAGGTGAATGATTTGCTCAAAATAAAGCACAAAAATAGTGATA
>JBAMIE010000118.1:169414-187855 GCA_037177295.1 Kaempferia parviflora
TTTGGCTCAGATTTATTTTTAATTAATCATGTTAATATATAAGAGATAGATAAGAGTGAATAGATCGAGGGCGTTGGGAATGTTTGTTGATTAGGTTATTCACTTTTGGGTGAATTGTTATGCTTTGATATCTATATGCTAAATTTAGTCTCCCATCTTAACTAACTTGATGAGATGGATTATTTGGCTCTTTTGCTTCATTGTCTAAAATTTAAGACAGAAATATTAGAAATGTTACCCCCACCTGAATAACAATCAGAAAACATGATTAAATAATTTTCTACAAATTATTTTTAAAAATAATGTCGTCAATTTTTATTATGAATTTCTATTCAAAATTTTTATATTAATTAGGAAACAGAAGAAGCTGTATTAGAAAGAAAGTATTTGCAATTTTTGGACAAGTAATTAGTTTTTTATGAATTTTTAATTAAAATAATAATTTTTAATATTAAAAATATTTTCAAAATAAACTTTAAAAAATTTAGGGGGAGTTTGGTTTACATATTGTATATTTTTATTTTCTAAAAAATAGGAAAATGACTTTTAGACATTCTCTATTTTTTCAAAAAATACTATCTATTTTTTTAGAAAACAGAGATGAAAAATATAAACTAAACACTATTTTCTGAAAATATGTATTTTTCACAAAATAAAAATAGAAAACATGTAAATCAAATTTTCCTTTAAATTTTCTGCAGTTAATTATACTCTCTAGTCCCCCACACGAATTTTTTTTAATGATTTTTTGAATTTTAAAACAATTTTTACTATCTTAGCTAAAACTATGTTTTCCAAAAAAAAAAAAAAAACTAATTTATTTTTCTAATTGGAAAAATGTTTCTATTCATGAAGAATTTTCTACAGATTTGAGTAAATGTTTTTGTCAACGGCAAAATTTTTCAAAATTTTTCCGTATTTAAAACTAATTTTAGAATTAAAATTTTATCTTTTCAAAATGAAATTATAAGAAATTATTAAACAAAGTAAAAGTGGATTTCATCTATTTAATATGCATTTATTATTATTATTATTATTATTATTATTATTATTATTATTATTATTGTTATATATGGTAAATAGGGAGTCAACAGATAACACCAAATCTAAAAACATTCCGCCGTGTTTTTTTTTTTTTTTGCGTATATATATAAGTGGGGTGTCTTCTCATTCCTAGTAATTCTATCGAGCAGGCACCGTGCATATCTTTTTGGCAGTCGTCGAGTTAGTTATCACCCATGGAGAAGAACTCTGGAGTCGTTAAACGGACTAACGGTCATCTTGGGGTCACCGAGCCAATCTCATGGATCGGGTCGACAGACTATGATCTCATCAAGACAGGGGAGCTAGAGAAGGTGATCAACCAAATGACTTATTTCCCTTATCAATGATCAGTACTGTGTTAATTGTTGTAATATTTATTATTATCTTTTGTATCAGTATCTTGAGGGTGCTGGGTTGTATGAAAGCCAGGAAGAAGCAGTTTGCAGAGAAGAGGTTTTGGGGAAATTGGATCAGGTTACGTTGTTGGCCATCATCTATTATATTGTTGATTCCTTTGATACATTTTTTTTTATCTCTTTTGCCGGTCCTGATGGTTGTAGGGTTTTTGCAGATTGTGAAGCGTTGGATTAAGAATGTTAGTAAGGCCAATGGATTCAGTGAGCAACTTGTCCAACAGGCAAATGCGAAGATATTTGCATTTGGATCTTACCGACTTGGGGTATTTACTAATCTCATCTTTCCCTAAAATTCTGCAATTTTGTGATATGTTTATTACTGACTCGTCGAATGTACTGATATGCTTGTTGCCTGTTCTTTATTGAACTTGTGATGTATAATGCCAAACAAAGAGGCTAGCAACTGAATTTATAAGTTTTTATGTGACATTTGGTTTGAGAGGTAGGAATGGAAATGAGAATCAAAAATGAGTTTGATAGTAGACTGAAATGGAAATAAGTTTGATAGTAGAATGAAATGGAAATGAGTTTAACCATTAAAATATTACTGTTTGGTTTATAAGTTCTGATTAGGTATGATTAACTTTTTTTAATTTTTACAAATTTTAAAATTTTTGTTTTATTATTTTATTTGTTTTAATTTTTTTAATTTTTTTAGTTTTATTTTATTTTTAATTTTTGTAAGGAAGAATGAGAATGAGAATGGAAATGAAACCCACCAAGTTATATCGGTTTGGTGATTCTCATAAATTTGGAAATCATTCACAAATTTTCATTCTCAAATCTACAATCCAAACACTATTATTTACTATCATTCTATTATCTCATTCTTAAACCCACCAACTAAACGACACCTTAGTTTTCATGACCAATATATATATATATATATATATATAGACTTCAAATTGTTGTTTCCCTAAAATTTTGCAATTTGTACCACTTTTGCTGCAAGTTACTTTTCAAGAACAATGATTTTCATTTTATTATAACTCCACATTAGCTACACATGATATATATCGTGCAAACCATTTTTATCTGCTAGGATGTGAAGAACTATTATGGAAGGTTTGAATATATTTGCGTTTTTTTTTGGTAGTGATTGATAATGAGAGAGATTTAGGCTCCAAATTTCCTTTTGCAGTTTTGTTTATCAGAAATCATTAGAGCATCTGAAATTCTCTAAGTGTGTGCCTATTCTATAGATGATGTGTGGTGTTATCTGATTTCTTTCTTTTTCTTAATCTTTAGGTGCACGGGCCTGGTGCGGATATAGACATTTTGTGTGTGGGTCCGCAATATGCTACAAGAGAAGTAAATATATTGTTGTCTATTTGTAGACAACTTACATGGCTGTATTGCTGTTGATTTGAAATAATCTCTTCAACTGCTTTTTGAATGTTATTAACCTATTTTTGAATCTTTTTGCAGGAAGATTTCTTCATACAACTACATAACATGTTGTTTGAGATGCCAGAAGTGACAGAACTGCACCCTATTCCTGATGCTTATGTCCCTGTAATGAAGTTTAAGCTCAATGGAGTTTCCATAGATCTTCTATATGCTAAACTATCACTTTGGGTCATTCCTGAAGTAAGCTTTATTTTCTTTTTCTCCTCAAACTCTATCTCTTAGCCACACAAGTCGATTTAATATGTTTTTCGTAGCATTGCAATATATTTAGTTGCTTGTTTTGTCTTTCAGGATCTAGACATCTCACACGACTCAACATTACAAAATGCTGATGAGCAGTCTATTCGCAGTTTGAATGGGAGCAGAGTCACTGATCAAATATTACGCTTGGTGCCAAATATTCAGGTGCCACTTTGACACAATCCCTTAAATTTTAGATACCATGAACCTCCTGTATAATAGCAAAAATGTATATTGTTCTAGGTTGTACTTTTACATAATCTTATACATTTTGCTTTGTTTGCTTCAGAATTTTCGCACAACTTTGCTTTGCTTGAGGTTTTGGGCAAAGCGTCGCGGAGTATATTCGAATGTATATGCTTAATCATATTCTATGTTGGTTTTTTCTAATTTCCTTTGTCACATGAAGAATTTTTTTCTCATTAGTACTTTTCCTTCATGTTTCTCAGGTTGCAGGATTTCTTGGTGGTATAAATTGGGCAATACTTGTCGCTCGCATTTGCCAACTATACCCAAACGCAATGCCAAGCATGTTGGTATCGCGTTTCTTCCGTGTCTACTCCCAGTGGCGATGGCCAGCCCCTATATTGCTTTGTAAGATTCAAGAGGGCACTCTTGGATATCCTATCTGGGATCCAAAGAGAAACTTCAGAGACAGATTTCACCAGATGCCCATAATTACACCTGCATATCCTTGTATGAACTCCAGCTACAATGTATCGTCGAGTACATTACGCGTTATGATGGAAGAATTTCAGCGTGGAGATCAAATATCTAAGGTACAATTTCCATGAATTTGATGTCTTCTTGTCTACTAGATTAAATTTGATTTCAAAGATATAGTCTATTTTAGCACATCAATGAATATTTCATTAGTATAGTAGCCATTTAATGACTTGATCATTGAAGTTGATTCAGAAAATAGTTGATCAGAAATGGTTACCCAGTGTTTTACTTGTTCACAAGTTTTATCTATCTTCAAAGTGTCTTATGGTGAACAATGTGTCAGGCAATGGAGGCTAGCAAAGCTGACTGGGATAGTCTGTTTGAGCCCTATCCCTTCTTTGAAGCCTACAAAAATTATCTGGAGATTGATATAACTGCTGAAAATGATTCGGACCTCAGGAACTGGAAAGGTTGGGTGGAATCGCGACTTCGAACATTGACTCTAAAGGTAAATTAAACCACTGAACTGAACTATATTCATTTGGTTGATACATTGTTTTTTAACAACTTGGAACTTCTTTTACAGATTGAAAAGCACACTTTTGGCATGCTCCAGTGTCACCCTTGTCCGCGTGAATTTTCGGACAAATCTAGACCTTTTCATTGCTGTTACTTCATGGGCCTTCAGAGAAAACAAGGAGTAGCAGTACCGGAAGGCGGCGGCGGACCATTTGACATAAGGGCAACTGTGGAAGAGTTTAAGCATTGTGTCAGCATGTATACTTGGTGGAAACCAGGAATGGAGATTCAAGTTGGCCACATAAAAGGAAGAAATGTTCCATCATTCGTTTTCACTTGTGGCGTATGGCCTTCTTGTCCTTCCAAAGTAGTTTCTGAAGGAAGGACCTCAATTAGAGTCCGGGTAGTAAAGGATGTTGAGGCATTGGCTAATATGGCAGACAAATTCACTGACAAGCAACAATTGGATGAAGGCACTTCTACTGAATCCACTAGATCAAAAAGGAGAAAGATCTTGTATGATAAAACAGAGGAGAATGGTACTAATTCTGGTCAAACAGTCACTCAAGAAGGAATTTGTAGTGGCAGTAACATACAGGATGGAGATACCATTGCACCTTGTACTCCTCCCACAAAGGAACTATCAGCACATGCTATTGGTTGCTCTGTGGAACCATCTCACACCGGTAAAACAGTGATCCAAGTTAGAACACCCAGCTGCAGTTATACACAAAATGGAGAGGCTGAAGACCTTTCCGATCTATCTTTCGTGCGGCCTCCTGTTCCGACCACCAATAACCAACGCAAGCCCTTAAGGTATTTGGTTTTGATTCACTGTCATGCAATTTACCTGTCTGTGGTTGCTTGTTGTATAATTTGAAGCTTCTTTTTATCTGTAACCTGTTGCAGGGTGCGGTTATCTATTGTGTTTAGATCTAGTGGGCAAACATAGTGATGTTGCTCGTCGAAAGTTAAGCTCCATCTGCCATGACAAGCTTCATGCTGCTTCCAAGTGAAGACTGCAGGCACAAGATGAAGACACTGATGCCAACGTGATGTAGTCTGAGTTTCTCTGTAGGGCTTCTGTTACTACCACCAACATCCAGCACATGCCCTTAAGGTATTTGATTGTGGCAATCATTTGTCATGGTTCACCAACACGATCAAATTTCAGTTTGCAATTTTAGTTTCCTGTTACATTATATGCATCGTGGAGAAGTTATACTCATCTGTGGTTGCTTGTGTTGTGTAATTTGAAGCTTATTTTATCGACGACAAGCTTCATGCTGCTTCCAAGTGAAGAAGAGCAAGAGATGGAGAAGACACTGATGCCCACATGATGCAGTTTGATAAAAGTTAAATTCTGTTCTTTTTCTAGTGCATTGTGGGCGCTAAGAGTCTTAACTGTCCCATAACTCAAGTGTAAACTTTTATGAATGTTTAATACTCAGATTAAATTTCATACATTTCTGTTTGATGCTTGGGTTAAGTCGAGTTTTATGGTGTTTAAACTTGTTAGATAAGGTAACTGAGCTGAGCCAAACCAAGTCAAATCTAAAATGAATCAAGTCGTTGAAATGATTGCTCAAATTTGGGTTGGTTTCTTTTTACGAACTTGAGCTTAATTTGTTTAGAAGTTATCAAGCTCTCAATTTAAGTTTGTTGATTGTTTTAAAATTTTATATTTTAAGCTGATTTAGTTGGTTATTGAGTTTAATAATATAAACTTGTTTGCTTATTTTTAAATTTTTTTTATTATTTAGTGTGTTAATAAGAGTTTGATTAATAAACACAATTTTCGAACATTATTTATGAACATTAACAAGTTAAACATATATGTGGTTAAATTTGTTTGTTTATTTTAACGAGTTGTTCATTTAATTAAGTTTGTGTGTATTGAACGAATATAAACAAAGTCTTTGCAAGCCAAACACCAAGTTTATTAATTAATGAATGTTCCGTTCAATTACATCCCTAATAATATCGATGATACATCAACTTCAAGAAAACTTTTTTTACATTTTTCATTTGAAAAGAAACTTTAATAAAGCTAAAATAACATTTCGGCACAAAAGATCAAATCATACCAATTTGAACAATTACTCCATAAATTATCACATAGAAATAGTAATAAAATGGCTAACGCAAATGATGGGAATCATTATACAGAAAAGATATTAAACAAAAAATAAGATAACATGCAAAATTGATTATTTTAAAGTTAATTATGAAGATCTATATATATATCTGTTGTAAATACTAACAATAGATCATATTTTATGAACATGAAAATTCTGTATAAGAATGACACTTCAACCAACCAATATGATTAAATTTGCATTTAACTACCAATTCAAACTAAGATATATATCAACTAATATATACATTAAAACATTTGATTCATTATATTAATAAATTTTAATAATCTCTTGATGTGTCCTCCATATATATGCTAAAAAATCTCCACATAACAAATTAGTTTAAAAAAAATAGATTATAAAAGTAATAGATACACTAAATTAAAATGGTTAATTTCCCCTAATATATTAATTCTCCTAATATCTATATTAACTTTATGAATATTTAATTTAGGGAATTATGATGAATGTATAACTCAATGCAAAGTGAGTATAATTTTTTTTCTGAAAATTTAGATTTAATTAAGAACATAAAAATGATACGTATTCTAAAAATTACCATTCATGTCTTATTTAAAGAAATGACATTCTAAACTATTATTATTATTATTATTTATGTAGCATTATTTGGATAATAAAGGTTAGCATGCATGGCATTATATGACAAAGACTTGAAGGAACAAAAGCAAGACTATTCATCGAATTGATCAAACAAAACAAAGACACATGCAAGTGTGTACATGTACACATTTTCTTCTTTCATGATGAATTAATTAATTAAAATGTTTACCAATTTGTGATGATGATGATGATGATGTTGATGATAATTGATGGATGTGATCCGTGAGTGGAATTGCAACACCAATTTCTTCTCTCCTTCTTCTTCCTCCTCCACATATTCACATCACATGCTACTTTTTATCTTCTTCTTCTTCTTCTTCTTCTTCTTCTTCTTCAATTTCTTCTTCTTTTTCAATGTTTTCTGATTTGATCATGGCTAGCTAGCTCTGGTTATTCTGGAAGTGTCTGATGAGGATCTTGGGAGGAGCTGGCTCCTCCTCCACTGCTTGCTCTTGTTCCACGTCCCATCCGAGATTCATGGCGGCGCTGTCGGTGGGGAACTGCGGCAGAGCCGCCGCCATTTGTGATCGCGGCGGCTGGAGGAACGGCGGCGCGTCGAAGCTGGCTGCTGCTGCTCCTCCTCTTTGCATGTCGTCGTCGAAGAGCGATAGGTTGAATTTGTCGTGACCGTGGTATTTGGGAGGGACGGCGTTGGAGGAATCGGCAGTTGCACTGACGGTGGTCGCGAGATGACTCGGGCGGGAGACAGCGCGGTCGAAGAAGGAGGCGGCGGGGGAGGAGGAGGACGAGGAGGAGAGCGGGGAGGGGATCATGCTGTGGGCGGACGGACGGAGGAGGAAAGGGGGGACGACGCCGGCGGCCGCGGCGCCGAGGAGGTCGAGGCGAGGGCGGGCGGGGAAGGGCAGCGCGGGTGCGGCGGCGAAGGGGGGAGTGGGGAAGCCGGTGAACTGCTGCACCATGGCGCGGAAGTTGGAGGCCTCGGTGTTGATGACGGTGGTCGGCGCACGCCGGGAGGCTCTGGTTCGCTTCTTGGTCCCTCGCGGCGGCGGCGGCGGCGGCGGCGGTGGTGATGGAGCGGAGAGAAGTGGCGGAGGCGGCGGCGGGGGAGGGGAAGGAGGAGGGAGAGAGCTCCAGGCGGCGGAGGGGTGGAGGGAGAGGGGTGGCGGCGCCTCTGGCGGGGGCGGGAAGGGGAAGGGCGTGAAGTAAGGCGAGAAGGAATCGAAGATGGAAGATGAGAAAGAAGTAGAATTGACTACCGGAGGCGGTGGATGAGACGGAAGGAGGTTTAAGAAGGAGGAGAGATCAGCTCGGGAGCCGACGGCGTCGTCCTCGAACTCCTCGTTGTCGCCGCTGCTCGAGCTCTGGTTGCTGCCGCTGTTAGTAGAATCCATGAACGACGACGAGCACAGCAGAAAGAAAGAAAGAAGAAAAACACACACAAAGAAAAGGAACAGAGGAGAGAAACAGAGGGGAAATTGAGATCATGCTTCCACTAATATTTCATTTCAGAATCGGTGGGGACCACCCAGCAGAAGCTTATACCATCTTACCGAGTTAACTCGACTTGTTCTTTTTCTTTTCTTTTTTTTTCCCTCTTTTTCTTTTTAATATGTGTTTTAATTTCGTTATCGTCACTTTACCTCTATACTTTTTTTTTAATGCATTATTACAGAAGAAGAAGAATATAGAGATGAGAGAGGGAGAGGTTTGGTTAGTTTGGTAAACCATTTGGAGGGAGGATTTAGCTGCAACCGCCGGACTCCCCTCCGACTCGACCAAATTGGTTGGACCATGTCGCCGGTTTGTTACAACCGCTTCGAATATCCCAGCAATCGCTCCTTATTTTAATTGCTCAATCGTCGTAACTCATTACAATAATCATTTGGTTTCTTTCAATACATTGTTTAAGCTTAAAATTAACTTGATCCAGGTGTAATCCAGATTCGCCATTGCAGTTTTTTTTATTTATTTATTTATTTTACAGAACCACAAGTTTGTGAAATTATCAAATTGCATAATATAGTTTTAAAATTACTAAATCACATATTTAATTTTAGTTTTACTCCTAACCAGTCGATTGGTAAAAAAAATCAGTCAAATCAATTTCTATTTGAATATCAGTCGACTGATTTAGCATCAGTCGAATTGACTGAATTGATTTCTATTTGAATATTAGTCGACTGATTTAGCATCAGTCGAATCAATTTCTATCTGTGCTAAAATTTTAAGTAAAACAGTCGATTGATTTACTTTTGTACCAAAATTAATTTTGTTTAAAATTGGTTGATGGACTAAACAACATCTGATTGACATGAAATTAACTTTTATTTGTTCGTTTAGTTATTTTGATTATATACATGTCCTCGAACATCAACTTTACCCAATATACTAAGAGCATTAATTTTTTGAACACGAATGATCCATAAGTATATTTAGGTCAAACGTTTTCGGATTGACATGAAATTACTTTACATGTGTTCGGCTAGTTCTCATAATTATATCAATGCCCTCAAATATCAATTTGGCCCAATAAATTTAACATAGTGATTTTTTAAACACGAATTAAATTTTTCAAATACATTCATGTTCAAAATATTAATGCTCTTAATATATTTGATCAAGTTGACGTTTGAAAGCATTCATATAATCATAAAAACTAAACAAATATATAAGAGATAGTTTCATATCAATCCGAGATCTTTTATTCCATCAGCCAATTTTAAATAAAATTGACTTTGATAAAAAATAAATCGGTTAACTAATTGATATGAAATTTTAACCCAAAGAAAAATCAATTCTGACTTATGTTAAAATTAGTCAACTGATATTTAAATAAAAATTAATTTAATTAATTTTCATTATTAATTGACTAATTAAGGGTAGAATGAGAAGTGATTACATGATTAAGTAGTTTTACAACTAACTTACTGATTTAATAATTTCACAAAGTTATTGGATCGGTCAAAAGTATATATGTACAAGTATATACATGGCATCTGTGGTCAAGTGGATGATTTTGCCCGGTAACATCGGTCAACGTTAATTAGCTGATGTGTATTTACAACTAATATTTTATTACCCATGCTACAATTATTATGATTATATATATTATATTTATCTAATAAAATTCGTCACTCATTTTTGTTCCTCTAGATTATTTAGCCTTTCTGAGAGAGTTTCAGATAAGAAAGAACAAGTATATTTTTTAAGTTTATATATTAGCCTACTTATTTATAATAAACTCAAATAGATTATTATTATTAATATAAGCAATGATCATATGCATGTTATTGTAAAAGGAAAACAGGCTATTTCACTTAAATCTACAACCAACCAAAATAACACAAACCAAATCAATTTCATTCCAAGTTCAAAAGTTGATCCCTAGACGGGAAACCAATTGAGAGATATCGCTGGATAGGAACTCATAAATGAATCGAACAGACAACTTTACAGTCACCAATAAATGGAACGACCGATAATATTTAGGAACCCATACAGCATGCCTTGTTCTTCGGTATCTCCTGAGCTGGCCCAGCCATGATAATCTTCTTCCCAGGCAGGGTCGACGTGCCGTTACCGTTTTGAGGCTCTGAAGTTAGGTTTTTCTTGTTGACAACGTTGAAGATCTCGGCGAGCAGTGTCTGGAAGGCGTTCTCAACGTTGGTAGCCTCGAGTGCGGATGTTTCTAGGAAGAAGAGGTTTTCCTTCTGTGCAAATTCTAGAGCAACTTCTGTTGTTACTGCTCGCTGGTCCTTGAGATCGGTTTTGTTGCCTACTAACATGATCATGATGTTCCTGTCAGCGTGGCTACGCAGCTCCTCGAGCCATCGAGGAATGTGATCGAAGGTTTGACTCCGGGTAATATCGTAGACCAGCATTGCTCCAACTGCACCTCTGTAGTATGCACTAGTGACAGCTCTATACCTGACAATTTTATCAGCAAATTAAGATTCATCAGATCATTGCAGTCCAAGCAAGCATACGAAGCACCAAATTGATTTGTCATTAAACTGATTGAGCTATATATTGCAACAACACACAAGGATCAGAACCAGTAAGATTGCCTAATAAAAATAATTAAGCTAGCATATATGACAACTGCATTAATTTTTAGGTTGTGTAAATTAAGAAAAATAATATGAATAGCATTTGTAAAGTAAAATCATCATAAGCAGTATGTATACAGTGAATGTCAAGAATTTAAATCATGATGCAGGAAACATGTATCTGAAGAGAATGGCAGTCATTACTCATGGCTGGAACAAAAACAATCCACTTGGAAGATTGTGGATATAGCTTCTCTTGCATTGAAACAGATTCTCATTCTGGCACTTTATTTCTCTATGATCAGTAAAAGTTCATGGATGCGGTTTATTTTGTCACTAGATGTGTATGAAGGGGGATCCATGACTGAGAAATTGTCACTGTTTGAAGTAGAGTTGATAACAAGATGCTTTATCTTGTTTATGGCACTAGCCTCAATCAACAAAGTTGCTCCAACAGCAGTAAATGTATGGCTGTGTATACAATGAATGACAAGCTCGGCTAATTCCAATATGGTTTGGCTGAGTTGGACTGGTCAAGGATAAATTGATACAAATTTGTGATTAAAGTGATACCACTCTCGATTAGTCCAATCTCTTTGATTCCCACTCAATGAATCTTTCTTGACTAATAGGAGAAGGGAATGGACATCCAGATTATTGGGAAGGTGATGATCTGTCTAGAGCAGACTAATCTTGCATTTTTAGAAGTTTGATGTATCACTGCTGAAAGTCCATCATCCCACCTTTTAAATCATACAATGTAGTCAGCCTCTCTGCAAGTAAAAATGGTACGTTGCTATAACTCCTTAAGACGACAAGCTTCAAAACAGTCGATGTAGCTCTCAACTAAATACCCCAACTAGTTGAAATAAATCGTTGATCTAGGACATTTTACCCTTTACCTAGAAACACCGCTGGGGTCATGCTCACTTCTTGCAACTCACCAAGGTTGACTTAGGCAAGTTCTTGTCATTACTAGAGATCTTCTAGCCAAAGATACAATCCAATCCAAATCAAATACTACTAGATACCCTCTAGAAGTAAACAAGCTAACAAAACTAAAACACACCTTAAAGATATTGATCTAACCGTAGGTTAGAAGTGTTACCTAAAAGAGTTTCAAGATTAAGGATGAAACCGTTATTTTACTTCCAAAAGTCTCTTATTATTTCCTTTGGCACTTGAAAGAAAGTTAGGATGATCAAAAGTGTTTTTATGTAAATATTAGGTGCCAAAGAAAACATCAACAAATCCTTTATGCTCGATATCAGGCACACAACCCATCTCCGGACTGTGCATATTGCCATCCTATCTGCCTCTACATGATCATCGATCTCCCTCACCTTGAGTTTTGTTACTCTCAAAAAACAAGTAAGATTCCATTAGAGATGTACATCAACCTCTTTTCTATTACCAACAATCAATGACCTCGTACGTTCAATTTGGCTGATTTTTTTCACTATCTCAATCAATTACCAACTATTAATCACGTGTTGGTAAAAGGCAACTACGCTCGCCCCAGCCAGCCCGTCCAGGCCAACACGGAGGAGGCAAATCACGGGTGGCTACTAGCCCTTGGAATAGTGACTAGCGCATGAGTACCAACTATTAATCACGAATCCATACCAACTTGTTCTTGATTAATAGGGATTTCATTTCACAAATCTCATAGGGATGTCGGATTTCTCACTTAGAATTGGATCAATATTGGACAATCCTGATCCAACTCCGCTGATCAGACTGCCGATCTGACCGCCAATTCGAGTGAGTTCACCATCCATGATTCAAATGTTATGTTGCTATTCCCAAAACCATACATATGTTGACGAAAAGCTAATGTGGAACAAGAAATAAGGTATCTCGTCATCTAACAAATACCATCTACCAAAGAACACAAGATTCATCAAATAAATTTATAACTCTGTCCCCTTAGATTCATCCAAGAAAAAGCTATGAGATTTATTAAATTCGTACCGCTCACTCTATTTAAATCACGATCGCCTTTAAGACAAATACCACAGAAGAACCCAAAACTGCCGGATGCCAATCACACAGAAAACCTAGATCTAAGCAGTTGGTACGATGAAAAGTGAGCTAACGAGTAAATAACACCTCTCTTGTCCGGCGGTGTCCCAGATCTGGGCCTTGACGCTCTTGTGCTGGATGACGAGGGTCCGCGTCTGGAACTCCACCCCGATGGTGGCCTTGGAGTCGAGCGCGAACTCGTTCCGCGCAAACCGCGCCAGGATCTGCGACTTCCCGACCGCCGAGTCGCCTATCAGCACCACCTTGAACACGTAGTCTATCTTGTCGCCTACGCCGCCGGCCATTCCCTCCCCTCACCGCCGCGCTCGCACTGCCACTTCTGTCCTGACGGTGGAGAAGAGCAGGAGCCGACATGGTCGAAAAAAAAGCTACTATTAATAGAAGAGAAGCCTACCGTCGAGTTGGCTCAGTGTCGGTGAGGCGGTAAGCGGCGGGTCACTTCTCCTACAGAGTGTTCATTCACTACCTAATCTGATCTACACGATTCTGTACCTCCTCATTTATTAGACAGCCGAAGAAAACGGGGGGACCACTCAAATACTCGATGAAAAAAATCTTTAATTCAAATTTATGTTAAATATCAATTTCTTTTTTTTAAAAAAAAAAAAAGGAGTATAAATACAAGGTTTAATATGAAACATCACGAAGAACTGAGAAAGAACGACAAGAACAAATTAGGGAACATTTTTCGGCTCCGGATTCTTATCTGATGCAACCAATTCAATCTTACTAGACCTACAATAAAACAACAAAATTTTAGGATAATTAATGCAACGCATTCACAAAAAAACAGAATTCCAAATTTCTTTGTGATAAAGATCTATCGTTATTACTGAACTTACTTTCCGCAGAGAGAGAGACTCATACCATCAGTCCGTTCTGATCACTGTAGGCAGAAGAACTATGAAAGAATCTGATTATATTCTCACAGAATTCACTGGATTTCTCGAGATTAACAGCGTGGCCAGCATTGCTGATGACTACGAGCTGAGCGTTATCCCCTAAATGTCTGTAGATTTTCACATTAGAAACATGTATGAACTCTGGAACTGGACTTGATAATCAATTTACTCACCTCTTTAGTCTGTGACCCAGCTCTAAAGGAAAAATTCGATCTTGCTCACCCCAAACTATCAAAGTTGGCTGTAAAGAGACAAAGTACATAATCATAAGCAGTTTGTCTTTCGAGTAGTTTAGATAAGATGGAACATTAATTCTCCAGTAGCATACTAATGGATTCTGGCCAATGGAGAAGAAGGAATGATCACCTGTGTAATCTCTGGAAGGACCAGGTGTTTTCTTTCGTTGAGTAAAGAATAGAGTAACTCGACCTTCTCTCGAGCATAATCTGTGCACATCACCTGGGGGAAAAAGACAAGGCCAGTACCCTTTGAAGTAATCGAGAAATAAAATGTTCGATATTGATGAGAAAAACCGGAATGTTGTTAGGAGGTTTGAAATCAATCGGGAACGGGAACACCGATAATGTTGATTCGATAGGGGAAAAAAAGAAAGAAAGAATAATTAAGCAGAATCCGTCCCTATTTTGAAGGTAATTTCAGAGAGAAGAGAACCGATCATCTACCTGTATGTAATCCCGGAGGAAGCAAGAGGGCATTATGCGCGGTGGGCGGACGAAGGACAATCGGACGAGCTGGCGTAGCTTGTCCGGCCGCTGGGGAAGCAGGATGTCTGCCGCGTCATTCAGGTTGGACACGACAAAGAGGCCCTCGGCAAGATCCCGCTCCTCGAGGCACACGCCGGCGCAGCAGAGCACCACCCGCTCCACCGCTGACGGAAACATCGCCGCCATACGGTACGCCACGAACCCTCCGTAGCTCACCCCGACAAGGCCGAATCGCCGCAATCCGTGTCCCTCCATGGCGGACATGACGCACCGGGCTTGGTAGGCCTCGGATCGGTCGGGTCCGGGCGATTCGGAGGCGCCGAAGAAAAGGAGGTCCGGCACGTAGAGGTCGAATCCGGCCCGGCGAAGGGGGCGGAGGTGGTCCGACCATTGCCAGATGGCGGTGGCTCCGAACCCGTGTAGGAGGACGAGGGGGAGGCGAGAAGGGTCCGGGCGCGCAGGGGCCCAACAATGGATGGCGGCGCCGTCGGCGAGGATGGTCACGGAAGGGCGGAGGCCAGCGGCGAGGAAAGCGCGTCGGTGGCACCAATCGCGCGAGAGGGTGACGCTAAGGCACGGCAGCGCCATCTCGACGCCGGTGCCGGCGAACCTCGGATCGGCTCCGGCGATGTGCGTTTATCGGATCGGCTTCGATCGGGTCTATATGGCCGCGCCTAAAGGGATGGTCATGCTTCCCTGCGGTGATTGAGACAGGGATCAGAAAATGAAGGAAATAATGACGTCATCGGAAGGCCAAACGGTGTCAAATGAGATGACGTGGCCATGGTTGTGGACGGAGCATATCTGTTTCCTGCGGCTAAAGAGACACCGTTTTAAGGAGACCGAGGCGGTACGGTAGGAGAAGTGCGTATTGTGTTGACAAACAGAAATGGAAACGTTAATGGCATTTGCCACCTGCCAGCCTGCGGCTTGATTACCTGTTTAAGGTTTGTTTCAGCAGGGGTCCACGTTAGATGAAACCTGGTCCAATCACAAAATAGATAGCCGGTACCTTTTATTAGGGTGGTAAGAAAATAAAAAATAGGAAAAAGTCTTTTTAAAAAAAGGGTATAATTTCGGTTCCTGTATTATTATGTTTTTTTAATCAAAATATTTCTATTTTTGAGGCCGAGATTTTGTCTTCAATCCTAACCGGTTAATCCATTAAGACCAACATTTGTCTTTTCATTTTTTTTTTAATTTTTTTTCTTTTTTTAAATTTTTCATCCATAGACCAACATCAAAACTATTTAGGAATAATTTCATTTCTTCATTCTAAACCCCTAAACCAAATGACGGATGACAGTTGAATGTGTTGACTAAACATTGATCCAACATTGACAAACAAGTATTAAGTAATATTTTTCACCAAGATTAACACAATTTTAATCTTAGATCGAATGATAAAGTGAGAGCTTTACATGGAAGGAAAAATACAAATCGGACTTAATTTTTACATCCAAGGTTACTCTACATCTTTCTTTAGATATCGAAATGCTAAATGCGCTCCCAATTAGTAGATGATAATTTACACTAATTGTTAAAGAACTTGAGGTGGGTCTAAAGTGCTGATTAGCGCATGAACTGAGTGAGTTTAACTCCGCCAAGGTTGAGCATTGGGCAGAAGCATGTCGCCGTCCAACAACTCTTCGAGCTCAACCATGAAGTCGTCAGCCACGACCTCCTCTGACTCATTTGTCATGCTCTCTTGCATTGCCTGCGGCAATTTACCAGATGAATAAATAAACAAATGCAATAGAATCAGAACAATGTGATCTAATCTTATCTTCTAACGAAAGCAAGACTTGGGCTGAATAAAATTTTTCAAGCAACAAAATACCGGCCACCACTTGCAATACTGTATAAGTTGGCATGTAATAATGTCTACCTTGGATTCTTGTAATTCGGTAACAACAGCTCGAAGTCTTTGATACTGTTCTCTAGCTTCTGGATACTGAACCATAGACTTTACCCTTGCAAGTGCTCTCTGCATCCTAACCTCAGTCTGTTTTCTGCCTTCTTGTAGGAAATCATAATCATCCTTAGCCGGCGGGCATTGAATGGAAGAGCTCTCCATTGGACTTTCAGACCGAAAATCACGCAACCCATTTCTTTTTCGTCTCCAGCGGAGTATAATTTTCTCCACGATTCCTACTGACCAAACAACATTTTTAATGCGTTTCCTCACTTGATGACCACGTACATGAGCCTGGACAAAGTGTATTCAGATCAGGAATGCATCCAATTAATAATAGTTGACAATGAGCTACTTCACCAGGAAAAAAAAGGCCAAAAGGTAATTAAAAAAAAAAGAAAACAATCAACATTTTATACGTTGCCTAGATTAGGATTAGTAAACTGAGAAGAGTGCTGGAGATCCAAAACTGACCGGTAAATCAGAATAACTGCTTTAAATATAGCAGTAAAGTTACAGCGCGAGAAACATAGTATCTAATAAGACTACAATGAAAACTTTGAAACGAAAAAACATCAAACTTCAGTCTGTCCAAGAAGTCGTATGGTGACAAATAACTTATACCAAGGCAAAGGCTTCGCTGTAGAAATCATCAACAGGCTCCAAGATTATTACAGACAAGTCGTAGCAATAAACATGACTAACAAAGTATACAAGAAGGCAGATGGACAAAATTAAAGGACTACAAATCTTTGCAGGATAAAAATGAGAAAATTCTATTGGTTGGATTGAATTTGAGCAATGAACAAAACTAGAAGTAAATAACATCAAGAACTAAATCTAAAGCAAGTATCAACTAACTATATCTGAGTAGGATAGAGTTGACTTTGCACTTCACAAAATAGATGAATTAATTCAATAGCATTACCAGAAAAAAACTAAGCAACCCAACAAATACGTGTATAGATCACAAGCTGTTGTTGAGAATGGTGATTCCCATGCAAAGCAGATAAGAATAGTCTAAATTTTGATAAACCACATATATAGTTCAAAATAAATACAAAGCTATGATCTATGGGAAGTAAGAATCAATTAAAATTTGTTAATACACTTATAAAGTTCAACGTAAGTAAAAACAAAAAAAAACAAATATTCAGGCTAACATATGGGGCCATCCTTCATGAATCATGATGGTTTACAAGCTGAAAGAGTAATTTGCATAAACATCCATAGGTCTTCCAGTATATAACTTATTGAACACTTAACAATGAATCCATGGATTGAAACTACCACTATATAACTTATTGTACACATTATCATTTTTGGACCCTTGCAATGTTAATGACTAATTTTAGGCACCCCAAAAGTAGTGAAGTGAAGAAGCACACTCCTATTAATTACACTAAATTTATTTGTAACTTGGAATTTATTTGAAGAAATAATCATTTTACAATTGTAATGGATTATGATATCATTACCTACTTGATCACCATGAACCAAGGTATTAGAATGCACATATTTTAAACAAATAGTCAATGTAACAAATCTCATAGATGAAGAATATAGTAGTTAGGCTACGTTTTCCATGAGTTGGAAAAGAATTGTAAATTATCTATCTGGAATCTTTACAAGAGTAATATAAAATAATAATAATAATAATCCCAAAACTTCTTATCTTCTACATGAGATCTGGCATTCACAGTTCTCTTAGCGCAAGCAAGTTTATAGTAGTTACTAGTTGAACCAAGTTTATAGGAGTTGGGAAAGAATTATAGACAAACTAGCTATA
>JBAMIE010000118.1:232325-246266 GCA_037177295.1 Kaempferia parviflora
GGTAGGAAGGCGTCGGGGAGGCTTTAGACGGCCCCGGAAGCCTCCCGTGACTCTTCCAGCGACGCCTCTACACCTCCTGCGAGTTGTCTATGTGCCCATGTACGAGGCATGGTCGGACGCGTCCCAACCGTTTGCGAACAAGAAAAATCATACCTGTCCGGAGCTGCTCACCGCCGCCTCGCCGCTGCTCGCCTCGCCATCGCTCGTCGCTGATCCATCGGTGCCTCCCCTTCTCTCCTTTATAGACAATCGCGGCGACTCCTTTATACAGACGATCGCGGCGACAGGAGGAATCAAATCGATTCCTTTGGTCAACAGAAGGAATTGAATATGATTCCTTCTATCGCGTGTTCAGTCGTGGGCGGACGCGCGCGCGTGACGACGAAATCTTCGCGCGACGGGTGCCGATTTTGGTCCGCCAACAAAACGGACCAAAAATACCGTGTGTGCCGGGCGACACGGTATTTCACTCCATGATCTTACTGCTATGACCCATAAACAATCAAATTTGTAATACAGCAAAGCGATCTCACTGCTATAACCAATAGAGGACTCAATGACGGACAAATTCTAGGATTTTGGTTTATTTTCATGAGAATAGCTCCACGAGATTTATTAAAAAAATTTATTAATCATAATTGTGTTGTTTATAGTTTCTTTAAGTGTTTATTTCAACAAAGAAAAATCATACCAAGGGAGGAGCTAAAGAAAATTTTGGCAGAGAAGCTAAGAGCTAGAGGTTAGCAATAAAAAGGTTCCATGTTGCTTATAATTGAAGCTTAGTAAAGAAGTAATAATACAATGCATGACACTGTAGCTAAATTGGTATTTGAAAATGAAAATGAATTTGTAGGTATGCTTTGTTGATGACTTTAATATGTCAATACTTTCAAATGCTTACCCAACATGATGTTCATACTCAAGAGCGAGAGACATAGAACTGTCAGCTTATACAGAGCACAAGCTATTTAAACAAATAATATAATAAACGCTATAAAATCCATGCATGTTAAGGTAGATACTCCTAGTATTGATGAATAATAGAACCTTGGCACATATCTCGGCACATATCTTGATTGGATTGCTAACACTTAAAAATTATTTTGATTTATAAAATAACCTCCAGTGAGATTTGTCGATCACAAATTTATTGGAACCGCTAGAAATTTTAGCAAAGTGTTCAAGATCACTATTATATGATAGCACCAAAAAAATATCACATTATGACACAAGATAAAATGAGAACCGACTCAAAAATATGTTCCACCATATTTTAAAAATTTACACATTAAATTTGTAAAAGACAAAACACTCATCCTTAAGTGAATCAAATTCAAAGACAACATCTAAAGCCTTTACTTAACCAACAATCATTGAGTTTTTAATTAAACCTAAAGAGTTTAAAAATCCTCTAATAGCTTAACCATACAAACTCTTTTAATGAGCCCATCTATGAGCCCATCTATGAGCCCTTTGATGCAATCTTAAACAAACCTGTAACATTGTTGTGGTTGGCGATAGGACCATATAGAGAGTGAATAGACAATGACATAAAAATAAAACTTTTACAGAATTAAAAAATTAGAACTCAAAGAATGTTCGTGTGTTGATGTTGTCTCACTTGAGTATTTAATCGCATGAATTTCACATGGGTATTTGTGCACCCATACCAAGCAAGCAGCCTCAGAAGCTTTTATAGAAAAGGTTCCAGCTGCAAGTTTTCTAGCACCTCCAATCAATTGAAACAACCTTTAGTCAACAAATCAGGCATTTCTAATCGTTGCGTAGCCAACAATCTTCTTTTGGCTAGTTGACTAGAGAATCATACCAATTGACCGCTCAACGCAGTCCAATCGCCTGGAATGCACTCCAATCAGTTGGAACTCAAATTAAAATATTATGTTTCTCCAAATAGAGTTTCCAATTGACTCCTGAGTCAATTAAGGACTCTAGTTGTTTGAGACTTACCACGAGTCTACTAAATCAGATGCTAACTTCACTCGGCTTGACCCCTCCTAAGCCTAGACAAAGCTCAGAATTGAGATCAACCGCCAACTACAACCTGGAATCTATTGTTCCTTAGTTGAAGGCTCCCTACAAACAACCAAGTAGTTACTATCCAATTTACACACATCATCTCATGATAATGTTGCTTAAAAGCATAGACTGCGATATTATTTCACTTGTAGTCTCTCATAGCTCGCATGCCATGTCTTCAACGTTATTGATATTTTTTCACTTGAGTTCACCTAATGTTCAATCCTCAGTACCTCATGTACACCAATCATTTAAGTTTGCTCCAATGTGCAATCCTTTGTTGCTCACCTACAGAGTCTAGCTTTGTCACACTACCCTACATTATGCCTTGATCAAAATTTTGAATCCCTTAAATGTTCCACACTATCCTTCGTGTCATTTATGAACTCACCTTTTTATAGGTCATCAAAACTATCGAATCAATTGAATTTTTAAGAGGTAGAGAAAATCTCATACAAGTATATCTTATCAAGATACAAAGTGAACTAAAGCAAAGGAGAGAAGAATACCAAGAGCTTATAGAGAAAACTTACATAACCCTTTAAATGTTGTTTTCCGTGAGCACTTGAACACAAAAATGTTACCAGAGAACTTGTGCATCCATACTAAGCAAAACACCAATGGCTAATTCTCAAATGCTTCTAGTCAACTAAAACAAGCTCCATTTGACTAATCGATCATTTCTAGTCCTTCCATAGATTTTTTAGCCACTCAAATGGAGAAATCTTCCAATCGAATGTTCGTCAGTGTTGTCCTCTGGTAGAGTTTATAGTTGATTCCTGAGTCCATTTACCACTCCAATTGACTAAGGTTCACCTCCAGTTGAGAGAATTTATTCGAAGATCCCGACTTCACTTGGCTTATACCCTTGTAAGCCTACACAAAACTTAGCAAGCTTGATCACCAACTACAATCTAAAACTATTATTCCTTGGTTGAAGCCTCTCTAGAAGCCACCAAGTAGTCCATTCCTAATTGATACGTCATCTCTCGACAATGATGCCAAAAACAAAAAACGTAAAGCCCAAGATTATATTTACTCTTAATTTGTGACAATTCATATTGCTCTAAGGTCTTCAACTGTTTAGATGATTTACGTTGACATTGAGTTCACATTGTATTAAATGCAACAAACCCTGTAAGCTTGCTCCAACTTGTCATCTTCATTATTCATCTTTAGAGTCCACCTCCTATTTAGTTGCCTTGGAGTATGCCTAGTAGAAATTTGTGATCCCTCAAATGCTCCACGTAATCCTTCGCCTAAGCTCAACTCTTTACAAGTCATCAAAAGTATCAAACTAGCAACCAGTCCATGCATTTTGTCCTATAGTCCACCTCCTCACCAAGAACTTTCAATCTCTTGGATGTTTTATATCAACCTCGTTGATCACCTCAGAGCCCACCTCATTATGGACTTCTAAGCCATCGAACATCAATTCAACTGACTTGACTACATCAACTCAGAAGCTCTACAAGCTCCAATGTGCACTCTACCAAGTCCCTAAAAATTCGATACACATGTCAACACCATAGACAAAACTAACTTAAACCCTTTGTCAAATACACTAAAACAACTCAATAAAACCTAACCAATTGGAAACATCATTAAACCAACAAAACCAATTAACTTAACCCCTTAAATTATACCATGTCCATGTTATCCAAAATTAACTAAAAGAAAAAATCAAACACGACGAGCACAATGACACAAAACAGAATGCAAGACAATCATTTGATAATCAATAATACAATTAAAACTTTCATTGGTATGTGTTATTTTATAGTTGTTCATGACTCAAAAACTTATCACACACACTAATGAGTTAGTGTCCTTAGCTACCAATTATCAACACACTGAAATTTCGTCTGTGTTAATACAAGAGGCACATGGCGAGACTAGGAGCAAAATTGTACTAAATAATAATTATTATAAACTATTTAATGAGATGATAGATTATCATTCTTGCATTCGCAAATTCAAATTGATCCTAATCATCTACTTTAAGAGCATTCACATCAAAGCTCTTTAGTTATATTGTGAGAAAAAATTACGTTCTTTTCCCAACATATTTAACACTAATTTAATTTTCAACTATAGGGATAAGTTGATTTATTAGGAGAATTTTGAGCCTCCATCCTAGATGCCAACTTTGTCATAGGTTATACTTGCGCAGGATCATATTTAGCATTATCACTTTTATACCCGGTGACTACTATGCACGTGTGGTCATCCTAGGTTATACTGAGGCATTTTCTAATTTGATAGAAAGGCGACCAAACCGGATGGAAATAAAGGGAAAGGCCCAAGGAGAAATAAAATGCATTAATTTCTTACTCATTAAAAGGATCATCTAAGATGATAAACATTTTAAGGTACTTATAGCACAAGACTCGTGCAATACTATTGTTGCTCCTTAGATCGCTAAAAGGACAACCTAATTGAAGACACTCATAACTAGTCGAGAGTTAAGTTTTCTTTGGTTAAGGAGAATAACAAAACAAGGAAATATAAATATAAATTTTATTTGGAATTAATTGGGAATTCAATAATTTTAAGTAATGTGTAGTTTCATATCTTTTACTTTAGTAAAGTTTAATGGGTATTTTTAATTTAGTAGAAGTTTAATTGAGTTATTGTACTCCCAAATTATGAGCATTTATTTCCTAGCGTGTTTAGAGTCAAGTCTATAAAAGTAGTGTTGTTTAAATGTAATTTGCACCTTCAAAGTAATACTTTTTGTCTCAATTCTCTGTGTCAATTTAGGGTTTCATCTTGGTGCTACATCAAAAATGAGTTTCAATCATGTCAAGTGTCAACCATGATAACATGTTTATGTTGGTGTAATCATGCTCCAAGTGATCATATTCAACCAACATGTTTTGATGTGTTTCGCAGAGTTTTAAGTTTGGTTTTTGCCCATGTTATTGATGTGTGCATGGAGTTTGCAGGAACTCAATAATATGCACATTAAGCTTGAGGAACTTGTGCCTCGAAGTGGTCATTGTGATGTTGACTTGGCATGACTAAGTTGGTTTAGCTCAAGGTTCAAGAGGTCTACTGGAGTTCAGAGTGGATGATATGAGACATTCAAGGGACCGTAGGACGAGGAGATTAGAGTTAGTTCGATAGTTTTAACAGAAGTTGCAAGAGGTGGACTTTATTGGTGAAAGTGAAGGATGACAAGTGGAGCAGTTTTTAGGCTTTGTGCATCATAGACTAAATGAAGATAAGGTTATTCGTCAATGACTTTAATCTTTATTCGACTCTATAAGAATCCAGTCGACTCATTATGTTCATACCCATGCAATCGACTCAATTTGCCTATATAGCAGGCATATTTTGTCCAACAGTTCCAATCAATCAAAGATCAAGTCTAAAGCTCGAGCATAGTATTCTAGTTGTCTAAGCAATCAACTCAGCATCCCAACCGATTGAGACAACCATGACTCATTATCATTTTTTCCTAAACTTATTCCCTGTATGCCCTCATAATCCTCTAAGATCAAGCTCATACTTAGACTATGATCACGAACTCATGTTCCCTTGTTGAAGGCTCTCAATGAAGCCAATCTAACCAAAATCGTGAACCCAATGATTACAAGTCACAACCTCTCACAACCCACTATCTTCCAGTTGTCATCGCTTTACATTTCCATGAGTTCACCTTTGGTTAGGTCCTTTAGTCTCTCTGATACATTAAGCACAAAAACTGCTTCACTTTCACCAATAAAGTCCACCTCTGACAACTTTTGCCAAACTATTGAACTAGCTTCAATCTCCTCGTCCTACAAGGCTACAATCCCTTGAATGTCTCATATCATCCTCTCTGAACTCCAGCATACATCTTGAACCTTAATGAGTCGATTGATGGTTGTCTCAATCTATTGGGATGCTTAGTTGATTGCTTAAACAACTAGAATATTGTGCTCAAGCTTAGACTTGATTTTTGATTGATTGGAGTCAACTGTTGGACAAAATAAGTCTACCATATAGGCTAATTGAGACGACTACATGGGTATCAACATAATGAGTCAACTGGATCCTGATAGAGTCAAATAAAGATAAAAGCCATCTTATCTAGATAAAAGGCATTGGTGAATAACCTTATCTTCTTATCCAAACCAATCGACTAGAAGAGTTATCAATCAACTAGATGCAAGACTTGGTTGACTGAATATTAGTGTCAGGTGATAAGGTTATCTTATTTGATAAACAGTAAACTATTGAACAGTTGAGTCGACTAATTCAAACTAGAAGCTATCCAAATGAATTATCATCCTTTGTTTGAATGCACCCCTGTTACTATAAATAGGGGTGCAAAGGAAACTTGAATGCACAACTCAGACAGCAGCAGCTATTCGCTTCTCTCTACTCATTCTTGGGCTTCTAGTGCTACATTTGTAATATCTTCTCTGTGCTTTCATTTCATATTTGTAAGAAGATATTATATACAATGGTTCTCCATCTCTCTCATGGAGTCTCTTTAATAGTGAGAATTTCGAACTTGATCCACGTAATGGATCACTAGGTGGTGGAGTAGGACCTGGGGTCCAAACCATGTAAACTATTCTTGTTAGCTTGTGATTTCTCTTATTAATTTTATTATTCTGTTGTCCATATACCTTGTTTATTTCTAAGGATGGACGAAGGAAAGGGGATTGCTTGAAAATCGAGACATTTTCCCTCAACGTAAAATTAAAGAAAGGATGGGTTCCAAATTCGTCTACTGGTCCATTTGTCTTCAATTCTTCATCCACTCAAGATCAGGCAGAAATCTATTTCCTTCCTTCTCGTGCTCCATGTGCATTCTCACATCTAGGCACTCATGTTGATGAGCAGCCACACAGATACCAGCAACCTCGCAGCGAGGCCGCGACCTGGCGACAAGGTGACAGCATCCTCACCGTGAGGGGCCTCGTGAGATCAAGCCTCGCAGCAAGGAGTGACAGCCTCATGGCAAGGAGCGACGTCGTCGGCAAGATTGAGACCGCACGGTAGAACCATCAATTTGGGTTGGGTCAGCCCGCCCCGCCAAACAATTTAAGCGAGTTGGGTTGAAATTTTATCAACTCAAGCCCATCGCAGTCCAACCCAAGCTCGTCGCGGGCTAACCCGCATAGGCCCAAGACCTGTGGGTCGGCCCACAACGGGTTGGGTTGGCCTGCGGGTTGAGAAACACATGTAAGCCAAGTTTTATTTCAATTTATTATCTTTTTGTTATAATTTTAAAATAAAAACAATATTTTTCGTCAAAAATAAGTACTCGTTCGTGTCTATTTGCATTAAAATATTTGTTTCTGGATATATTTGATTGATAAAATTTTCCTAAAGTAAAATGTTCGTCCACCTAACCCGCAACCTACCACCATGGGCCGATCCGCCCCGGCACGGGTTGTCCGTCTGACAGCTCTATCTCATGGCGAGGAATCTATGGCCTAACTGCAAGAGGGTTCGCAAGGGCAAGCCTCGCGGCCTCACCACGAGATGCCTTGCCACAATCATGGTCGCAAGAGACGAATTCAAGACTTATGCTTCTTCCCTTTTCCTTTCCCTTGTTACTTTCCAGCAAAGCTGATCCTTTGATTATATTTTTCTTTTCAATAGAGGATATATTTCCACCGTTGATTCCTTTTCCTCCTCCATCCAGCCGTAGGATAAACAAAGCATTAATCTTTGTACTTTGGCTTTGCAAGAGAAAGAAATTGTATTTTTTAGGTCAAGCTATTCATCCAACGTTCTGACATAAGACAATCAAACAACATTTGAGGCCTTAGTTTTCCTCCCACCATTGACCATCCACTATGAAAGTTGATCAAGCATTAAAGTAAGCTTCATTAGTTAAAAGACATCAACACCCACTAATGGAAATAGGGATAATCACAGGAAGACCGTGTCATATTTATAAGTTCCCCTCCCTCCTTTGACACCTTCCACCAGTTTCTTTGCTTTGCTTCTTTTTTTAATTCTACTTTCTTTTTTTATCCCCTACTTTGTTGGATCTAATAATAATGATAATTGGGGATCGCATTGTTGTATAAAAACTAACATGCTGCACGCAATGAAAACAAAACAATTTCAGCTAATTTTCCAATAAAGAGTTTGTTGAATTAAAAACAAATTCAGTTAGCTTTGGGTGAGACCGACTGATGGGAACTTATAGTTCAAATCACCTAAGTTCTATAAAAGCAAAATCAACATTGCAAGGTCCCACAGTTTATCTTAATTTGAGAAAATTAGAAAAAAGAAAGATGGGAACAATAGCTCAAACAAATAATCAAAATTATGTTAAATATGCACAAAATACAAAAAAAAAAAAAAAAAAAAAAAAAAAAAAGTGCAAACTGAGAAAGTCAAATGAATATGATGAATCATATGCCATTTTTTATGGATGAAATAGAGAATCACTGCATTAATCACTTTAAGGTCTAGTTTTCCACAACAAATCAATAGGAGTATTTAACATTTTGTGGCAAAGGAATATTCTTGAACGAATCAGCAAACAATGTAGTAGTCCACTGATTAGAGAACCACAACCAGATGGTATATGAGGATGGAGCACTTATGCGTATGTATTTAACAGAACATAAAGGAGAAGGTAAGAGCTAAATTTCAAAATTTATTTCATGAGGTAAAATACAGAAGAAAAGAGATCATTACTTGTAAAACAGGATTTGGCCGATCGCAACAATAATGCTCAACTGCAAGAACACAATTTTTGCCCTTAGAGCCAAATACAGCTACCACAAACCGCCTGGGTAAAACAAGTGGGGGATAATTAACTCAAAGGATGAATATAGGAAAAGTAGAGAGAAAACAGTCAAGGATCTCCTTTAACATAGTAACACAAGTTAATGAACATACAGAATCATTGCAAATTTTCTATGTATAAACAGTTTACTTTAGTAACTATTGACGCAAATTTAACACAATGGAAACACATCTACAAATTAGAAAAATATAAAAAGATGTCTATCTTCTGAAACTTATAATATGACAGACTACAAATTAATGAAAAAAGCAGTTAGTGATCTAAAAAATTTTCAAGAAAAAAAAATATGATTGTGAAAAGATATAACTTTACATACCATGAGTCTCCAAATTTTGAATTAACTACAGAACTGAGCGTTTGAAATGAATGGTAATAGTTTTGTCAATAAGGTACCAAGTAATTATGCAGAAAAAATTGATTAGGCAAAACTGTAAGGGTTTCTTAAATGATGTTCAATCAATTACAAGCATTTTTTTGTTATTAAAGGGCATACCTTTATTTTTTTCCAAAATTATTATTAATTGGGAAGATCAGTCTTTTCAATGGTAAACTTTTGGGAAAATGATAAACAAATTAGATTGGATAGAGTTATGAAGAGATGAAATAGATCGCTTGCTAATTTAAGTCAAGGTACAGTAAATTACCCATGTATAACTTGATTGGTCCTACATGTAGAAAATGTTCAAAAGCCAACCAAGAAAGATTGTAGCCCACCTAACATATCAACTATGAATCATCACCCTTTCATATTCACACTTATTAGTTATGACTCATTGGTTCTTTGAACTTTTCTCTTTTGCTGTATTGCATCCCCTTACCACCACCACCCTAAAGGTTGTCTGCTATAAGTTATTCTCATATAGCATAATCCACCAAATTTCCATTGCCACACTGAAGGCTGTTTGATATTGTCGTTGCTTCACTGGAGATTGTTATCATAGTTAAAATTAAATGTACCCTGCAAATTAAATGCTGAGCAAGGTTGTCAAAGGCAACCATAACTAAGCCCACTACTGCATTTCACTGTCCAACCCTACATATTTGTTCTCAATTAAAGGTCATTCCCTGCATCGAAGAAAGTGAAAAAGAAAACATAATATAGTATCTGTACTTTGACTTTCAAACTCACAGTAAATTCTATCTAACGAACCATTCTTGGAACAATTTCCATAGATAATCTTTCCAGGTAGGTTCCAAAATGGCTCAAATTTATATGAAGTTACAGCAAGAAGATCCAATTCCCAAGTCATCATATACAAGAACATTATTAAAAGTGAAAAAAAATTGTTAAGTGGCCAGCTTGACACCTGCTGATCAACAAGCGTCTGCGTGATGTCACACGATTAACAGATCACGATAGACTTAAAGTACCAACTAAACCCCCAACAAGTGAAGCAAGAATCAGCGCTACCACACCCCAGATGACAAAGTCATTAGACTCGTTCTCACCTCTACAACTTCAAGCCACATCCGACTGTTAAAAAATTGAAGCAGAAGAACCTACAGAAGCAATTGGCTAAAGGAAGGTTGTTAAGGGAAGGAGGCTCACATGAAGTAGTCATAAGCGCCGAAAGTTAGGAAGTAGTTAATTTTCTCGACGAAGGTGCCGCGGAAGATGGGCCAGTGTCCGCAGAGGAACGAGACCACCACTAGCGTCGTCACCACTCCGTGAACCACCAGCGCCCACTGCACCTCCATGCTCCCAGTCCTTGGCCGCCTCCTCTCGATTCGCCTTTCCGATGATCACTCCAGATCGAGCGAGCGGCGACGCCGGCTGGCAAACGAAATTAATTAGGGAAGGAGAGAGAAGGCGTCCCATGGTCCACCATATTCTTTTCTTTGCCTCGCTACTAACATGCGCAGAAGCCCAAAAATAATAATTACAA
Organism: Kaempferia parviflora; assembly: GCA_037177295.1. Lineage (NCBI taxonomy): Eukaryota > Viridiplantae > Streptophyta > Magnoliopsida > Zingiberales > Zingiberaceae > Kaempferia > Kaempferia parviflora. Next base: position 243,018 of record JBAMIE010000118.1, read on the forward strand.
AATAAAAATCTTTAGAAATTTTATATCAAATTCTGATAAATAAAAATATAAAGAAACTACTTTTAGAATAATTTTTAAAATATAATATTATTGTGCATAATGTAAAATATTCGAAGAAAACATAGGATAAAAATTAAAATGACATCCTAAATCATATAAATTGACACCCTTTAAAAAAAAGTCTCAAAGGGATCCCTTATATGTTTTATCCCTAATTATCCTTTATACAATGTTGTTGCATAGTTAATGGTAGTTGTGTAATAGTTACTTAATAGCTCTTACAATGTGTAATAGTTATTAAGTAGTTGTTATAATATTATTTCTTACTTTAGAGATATGGTAACACTTACGACTAGCTAGCTATAATATGTTAAAGTTATTCAATAGTTGCTACAATGTGTATAAGTTAATAAGTAGTTGCTACAACTGTTTTAAAATAATTTTGATTAATTTAAAGTAAGTTTCATGAACTTTAAATAATTTTGATCAAGTTGGTAAAGATTATTTTGATAATATTGTTAATTTAGAATTCAATATTTTAAAATTTAAGGTTTAACCACAATGTATAAAAGCTATTTGGTAGTTGTTATAGCATATAGAAACTACTCGATAGCTGCTATAGCGTGTATAAGTTATTTAATATCTACTATAATTTGAAAATCAATTATTTCAAAGTTTAGAATTTAGAATTCAAGAGGTTAAGATTTATGATTTAGTCATAATGTATAAAAGCTACTCAAGAGGTTAAGATTTATAATTTAACCATAATGTACAAAAGTTACTCGTTAACTACGTACTATAACTTATAGAAACTACTTGGTAACTGATATAACCTGAAAAAATTAATTATTTACTAAAACTTTAAACTCTAAATTATAAACTTTAAATATTATTATATCAAAATATTCTTTACCTAAGTTAAAATTGTTTAAACTTCATCAAAATTATTTTAAATTGATTAAAGTCACTTGAAAAACAATTGTAGCATCAATCTAGTAGCTACTATAATAGGTAAAAGATATTAAGTAATTGTATAATACTACAACAATATTATATTAAGTGTTATAACTTGCAGTAGCTACCTAGTAGATTCTACATGTTATAGCAGCTAGTTGTAGTTGTTATAATAGCGTTGAAAATATGGGTATACTCAGGATAAATACATGATCGGTATTCTTTTGATTTTTTTTTTTTTTTTTGTTAAAAAAGGAGCACCCTTTTGATGACCTGCGCTTAATTTAGGATGGCCATTTAATTTTTGCTCAAAAAAATGTTAGGAAAGTAAATTTGAAGTGTAGATGAGATTAACTCTTAGAGGAGAAAATTCAAAATGGAGTTCTTTTTAAAAATATTAGATGAACATTTAAAAAAAAATTAGAGAGTGGCCTTACTCTCCAAAATGTCCTACATTGTCTTTACCCATAGTCGAAGACACGCCTGTTGAGTATTGTTGAGCTTAAATATTGTACACATTAGGGTTAGGATAGTGTGTACGGATTTTGATGGGGGATGAGAAAAGAAAACACATCTCCTTGGGGTAGTGTGTTGGTGCAATCATATCAAAGTGGTCGAGTTTGATCAATTATTTTTTATATGTTCTATAAAAATTTTAAATTAGACTAATATTGTATGTGCTAATGAAGTTTGGCAAATGTGCAAATGGAGAATACTTGACAACTTAATTAATGTAAGTGTAGATGGAGAAATTTAAGTAAGTCAAAATTGATTGGATACTTGAAGTTTGTACAATCATACCCCAAGTGGTTAAGCTCAACAAGTGATGGTTGGTGAGATTGTTAACTGTTAGATATGATTTTGTAAGGTAAAATCAAGGTGTCATCGATCGTTGAAAGTCTGATATGACTTCAAAATCGAAATCTATGTTTTGCGTAGATAAATTTAGACTATTAATTTGCTCTGAACCGATTACGGGTGAATGAGAAATTAATTAGTTAAAGTTGTGTCCAGAAATACCGTCAAGGAAAAGATGGGGTTTTAGTCCCGCATCGCTAACCAGCGAAAATTAAAGTTTCCTTATATGTATTGTTGTTGCTAATACAAAAGCACATGTGCTCTCTACCCTTGGGCGAACAGGTGCTCGCACCCGCGAGCCCGCCATCCGCGCACGCGCGTTTTGTTGGCGCATTTCGCATCATCGTGAGGAGCATTGAGGAGCTTCTCGATGTGGCATGGTCGGGTGATGTGGCAGTGCCTGCGTGGTGCCGAGAGCGATGATGTGGCATGGTCAGATGATGTGGCAGCACCTGCGTGGTATATGACTGTGCAGATAGCAGTGACTGGACTGCTGACTGGATCAACATATGTCAACCGTCGGATCGAAGATGATGATAGATCGCAGAGTGTACCATCTGGAGCGTAAATGACTCAGGATCATGATCTGAGTCAAAATCGGACTATTGATGAGGGGCTTAATCTGAAGCGTCGGATTAAATGGAGTAATTTGACGGTTGAGATCAAGATGGGCTGAAGAGTTATATATCTTCAGATCCAACAGATGAGATCAGATTAAACATTTGCAATCTAAAGTATAAGCATTTGCCGGTCTCGAAATTTGAAGTACTATCCGTGAGCATCAGTAACGGATGCTTCTTCTCGACAGCAACCTCCTGGAAATCCCAACTATCGTAAACCAATAGCGGATGCTTCTTCTCGAAATGTGTTAGAATTAGAGAAGTTCGACTAATAATATCAATAGAAAAGTTTAAGTGGATTGATTAGAGACTTAGCAATTAGAAAAATCCAAGTGAAGAACCAAATACTTGATAGATGATAGACCAAGCAAGTCAAAGTTTGTTAGATATTGATTAGGTTCTTTGCAATTGGAACAGATTAAGGTTAACTACGTATTATGCAAGTGAAAGTCAAGCAAGTCAAGATTAATAAGATATTTTGGAAATAAAAGTTAAGCTTGATTAGATACCAAGCTAACGAAGTGCCGAAGGTAAGCCCATTTTGAAAGGAAGTAGGCAAGGCCTCTCAATAAGAATATACCCCGAAGGTAAGGACTCTGGGCAAGATAAGAATGTCTTGGAATTTCAACCTCTTTATAAAGATATCAAGGTGAGATAATATTATTGGATCTTTATGTTGTAAAACAATAATACAGTATAAAGATTGAATAACAATCTATTGCACCGAAGTAAACAGTAGGATAAACAACATATAATGAAATAGTTAGAGATCAGAATATTGTATCTGGTTGAAGCGTCGGCACTCCGACTTTCTTTA
>JBAMIE010000118.1:254188-266192 GCA_037177295.1 Kaempferia parviflora
ATATAACAAGTGCATTACAAAGACATTATATATAAAAGTGTGACAAATTAATGCACAAGAAGTTATATATATCATTATGCATCACTATAGTAAAATCTGTTGGAACGTGTGGGTCGGTAGATAGAGGTTGATTAATCCTGCAATCAAGGTTATACCTAACTCGGGCACAATTAAGCTTAAATCAAACACAAATATATTAATTAAACTAAAATAATGAAAGTAGGAGACACAAAGGGATTGTACTTGGATCACGATAAGAGGATCGCTACTCCAAGACAGTTGAAGCTCTAGTAGTAATCTCCTTCGTCGGAGGTCGAGAAGTCTCATACACATCGTTGAAGCACAGAAAGTAAAACACGAATACAAAGAAGATTGCAAGTCTTTGGAATGAATGAAACTTAAGAACTAGAGCTCTATTTATAGCTCTCATAAAGTCTATGTTCGCAGGCATTCAGGGCACTCAGACTAGTCCGGGCGCCCCCAGATGGTCAAAATCTATCCACGTGATATGCATGTCAACGCGGACCAAATGGATGAGTTTTCACTTCCGGGCGCCCTGGACTAGTCAACCTCGTGTTGACTGTTCTGGCTTCGTCTAGCTTTTCCTGCTGCTCCTGCGGTCTTTTGGGTGATTTCAGACATCTGGAATAGGCTCACCCGAACCCAACTTCCGTCCTTCCTTGAGCGACCTTCCTCCCCGACTTCTCGTCCCTCAGAATGTCGCGTATGTCCTTCTCGTCCGCTGGTGTACTCTTCCACAGCTCCGTGTTCCTTGGATGCGCTAAGCCCGTCATCTCTCTCCCTCACCATCCTTCTCGTCCGCTGTGTCTTTCGCTCGACTTCTTGTGTTCCTAAGCTCCTGCACACTTAGACACAAGGATTAACAAACACAGGACCAAACCTAACTAGGTTAGTCGCATCAAAACTACCCTAGGGACCAACAATCTTCCCTCTTTTAATGTGAACAACCCTACTTAAGTTAGGGTAAATAAAAATAGAAATGTGAACAGTTAAAGTACCGCTAAGGGGAAAAAATATGAAAGAAATTTTATACTATCCCTATCTCCTAGATTTAATAATTTTCTCCCTTTGATCATATAAAAATATGGGGTAAAAATAAAATCTAACAAATTTGAAGATTCGTCTTAATTTTTTTTTTTTTAAAATTCTAAGTTAAATTTAAAGTAAATTTAAGAAGTTTTAAGTTTTAGAGAAAAATAATTAGTCTCTACTTAGATAAAAATAATTTTCATGAACCAAAAATTATAAGAAATTTTAAGTGTTAGAAAAATTAATTTCACAAGTAGAGAATTTATTTCCCGAAGAAAACCATTTTCAAATTATTTTTAATATAAAAAGTGACAATTTTAAGAGAAAAATCATAGAAAGTCCATTTTTTGTTTGAAAAAATTTGAAAATTTTTCTCTAAGTGTATTTTTCCATTTTCTAAGTTATAAAAAATTGAATAGAAATATAGCTGAATTTTTTCAAAATCAATTTTTAATTAAAATTAATAGAATTTTTTTTAGAAAAATATGATTTATTTTTCAAAACTATTTCTAATTTTTCTACAAGTGTAAAATGAGTACTAGAAAGTTTAGTATTTTTGAAAAGAGAATTCGAGGAATTAAAATTAAAATTGTCATTTTTGTTTAAAAAATCACAAAAAATGTTATTAATGAAAAAAATTTAGAAAAATTTCTTTAAAAAAAATATTTTTGTGCATAGAAAAAAAATTACATTGCAATATTCACAAAAAGCGATAATAAAAAAAATATTACAATTTAAGCCCAAACAATTTTTAAGAAGCTAAGATATGTATTCTTTAGGAACCCAATATAGGTTCCTTCCCACTGGGTTAATCAAAAATTTCTTCGAAATATATTTTTTAGACATTCTACAATTTGCCCAGAGTGATAGCGAAAATACCAATTCAAATTCCTATATGTGTATGCATTTGTTTTCTTTGAATTTTCTAATTCCTTTATTTTATTCCTTAATTCTTTATTTTTTAATTTTAATTTATCATAATCAGTTAATAAGCATGATGCAGCTAATAGCTTTTTCATTTCTAAATTATCTTTCCATTTGAGTCATTTCTTTTGTTAACATTTTAATAAACCGAAATGATTGTTCGGGAGTAAGGGTGCATACCTGGCTTACCTTTTCTGCTAACACTCCCCCTCCATCGTAGCTCTCTTCTGAAGATGAAGCTTCCCCTTCGTCGATGCTCTCACCGGTTGACTCTTCCCCTGAGTCGATGCTCATCACTGATTCATCTTGGTGACTTGCCATCAGTACAAGTCCGGCATGGGCTTCGATCTCTGATTCGGAGCTTGACTCGTTCCAAGTCGCTTTTAGGTTCTTGTGCATTTGCTTGACTTGTCTCTTGACTTTTTCTTTACTTTTCTTGAGTTTGGGGCAATCGTCCTTGATATGCCCTTCCTCGTGGTTATTGTATCACTTGACCTTTCTTCCTCCTTGTCTTCTTTCCTGTGACTTACAAAATTTGTTATTTTTAAAAAATTTACTCAGGTTTCTTACCACGAAAGCTGCTTCATTATCGTTGATCGAGGAATCTGACTCGGGTTCATCCATCTTTGCCTTGAAGGCAATGTTCTGCTGCGATTCTTTTCTTATTTCTGCACATCGAGTTTCGTGAAACTCTAAAGTAGAAAATAAACTTTCCAAAGTACTTACCACTAGATCTTTTGATATATAATAGGATTCAATTACTGTTGACCAATCCTGAGTTCTTGGAAAAGGATTTAAAGCGTACCTTAGTGAATCTCGGTTCGTTACCATTTTCTCCGAGATTCATGAGTCTGGTGATCAGTTCTTTTAGTCGGGAGTGCAGGTGTGCGATAGACTCATCTTTTTCCATTCGGAGATTGAGAAGTTGGCTTCGTAGCAGATCTCGCCTTGCAAATTTTGCCTCCGAAGTGCCTTCATATATCTCTAGGAATTTCTCCCAGAGATCTTTTGCAGAAGTATAGATGTTGATCCTATTGACTTCTTGAGTTGGAAGTACATTTAGGAGGTGGAATTCGGATTTGCTATTTGTTATAGCGTCGGATTGCTCTTTTTTTGTCCAAAGATGCTCCATCTTGACTTCGTTCTGATCTCTCGGGGCTACATAACCATATTTCATAGTTAAAAAAATTTCATAGTTAGTTCTAAAAAATACCTTCGTCTTGCATTTCCAGATGCTGAACTCCCCCTCGAACTTTGGTGGATGGATATTCACTCCGATCATTGGATTCTTAGCTTCAGTTGGCGGTTAGTCCTTCTGAGGCGGTTGGGCTCTGATACCACTTGTTGGAACGTGTGTGCCAGTAGACGGAGGTCAATTAATCTTGCAATCAAGGTTGTACCTAACTCGGGCACAATTAAGCTTAAATCAAACACAAATATATTAATTAAACTAAAATAACGAAAGTAGGAGACACAAAGGGATTTTACTTGGATCACGATCAGAGGATCGCTACTCCAAGGCAGTTGAAGCACTAGTAGTAATCTCCTTCGTTGGAGGCAGAGAAGCCTCGTACTCATCGTTGAAGTACAGAAAGTAAAACACGAATACAAAGAAGATTGCAAGTGTTTTGGAATGAATGAAACTGAAGAACCGGAGCTCTATTTATAGCACTGGTAAAGTCTATCTTCGTAGGCATTCTCGGCACCCGGGCCAGTCTGGTTGCCCCCATATGGTCAAACTCTATCCCCTCGATCTACTCATCAACTCGGACCAAATGGATGAGTTTTCACTTCCGAGCGCTCGGAGCATCCGGGCATCCGAACCCTCCGTCCGACTTTTTCCAGTAGCTTCCGCAGTCTTTTGGGTGGTTTTGGATATTCAGAATACGGCTCACCCGAACCCAACTTCTGTACTTCCTCAAGCGACCTCCTCCTCGGCTTCTCATCCCTCAGAACGTTGCGTACGTCCTTCTCATCCGCCGGTATACTCTTCCGTAGCTTCGCGTCCCTCAAATGCGTCGAGCCCGTTGGCTCTCTCCCGCGCCATCCTTCTCGTCCGCTATGTCTTTCCCTCAACTTCTTGTGTTCCTAAGCTCCTGCACACTTAGACACAAGAGTTAGCAAACATCGGACCTAACCTAATTAGGTTGGTCACATAAAAACTACCCTGGGGACCAATCAATACAAACTAAGACATGTCATAAAGTACACAAATCCAATACAAACTAAGACATGTCATAAAGTACACAAACCCAATGACTCTCTATGTCCATAAAAGAGTCTCTATTAATAGGTTTGGTGAAGGGGTCAACAACCATGCTGTGTGTTGAAATATACTTAGCAGTCACTTCATTCTTCTCAATGATCACATAATGATATTTGGTATCTGTGTTTGGGTCTACTATGAAACTTATGGTGTTGAGTGTAAGCGATAACGGTCTGATTATCACAATAAATTATTACTGGCCTCCCACTATCCGTTATAATCCCTAAGTCATCTAATAGTCTTCGGAGCCAAACACTCTCTTGAACGGCCGATGAGCAAGCCACAAACTCAGCCTCCATCGTAAATGGAGAAACATAGGTTTGCTTTTTTACTACTCCAACAAATGCCATTGTCATTGAGCAAGAAAGTAAAACCTGATGTTGATTTACGTTTAGCGATTGGAGTATTAATGGGATTACTATCACTCATCCCAAAGCGCTCGAGAATTTTTTTTATTGTAGGTTTCTTGTGAAAGAGCCAACACTCTTCTCGAGTGATCCCTCTGGATCTTTACTCCAAGGATGAACTCAAATTCGCCTGTGTCTTTCGTGTCGAATCGAGATGACAACCATGTTTTAATGGTTATAAGATACTCAATATTGTTCCTAGCCAACATTATGTCATCCACATATAACGATAGAATCACAAAAGAGTCATCTAACCTTTTTAAATAGACACAATGATCCTCCTCGACCATTGCAAAGCCATAAGATATCACCTTCTCATGAAATCTTAGGTACCACCGCCTGGATGATTGCTTTAGGCCATATATCGACTTTTGAAGTCGACAAACCTAATCTTCCTGACATACTAAAATGAACCCAGAGGGTTGTTTCATGTAGATCTCTTCATCCAAACTTTCATTAAGGAAAGCGGTCTTAACGTCCATCTGGTGTAACTCTAGATTTAAACTTGCAACAATCGCTAAAAGTAAACGGATCGATGTAAACTTGACTACCGGAGAGAAAATCTCCTCGTAGTTAATGCCCTTTATCTGTGTGTAACCCTTGGTTACAAGATGAGTTTTATATCTCTCGATCAATCCATCGACTTTCTTCTTGATTTTGAAAACCCACTTATTCACAATGACCTTTCTACCCTCAGGTAAGTCAACTAAGTCCTAGACCTCATTGACTTTCATTGATTCCATTTCTTCCTTCATGGCCATTAACCATTGTTCTTTTTTTAGAACACTCGAGAGCTTCTCGAAAGGTCCTCAGTTCCTCATTGTCCTCTGGAGTCACAATGAGAATTCCATTCTCAATCAGGAAATGACGACGACGTATATTTCTCCAACCACTCCTACGAGGAGAGAGCCTCCCCACCTTGAGATGTATCACTCCCACTAGGATTAAGATCCATAACCAGGTCTTGAATCCCGCTACTGGCTTGACTATACTACTAGTCTCGATCGATTTTGCCTCTCTTAAGGAAATCATTCTTGAGAAACATGACATCACGAGATTCAATCCCAGTTATTATGCCATCTTTATGTTCTCCTAGGAACACATATCCTTTGGAGTGTTTAGAGTATCTAATGAAGATACACTTCTTTCCTCGCGGGGCTAACTTGTCGTACTTGTGTGAGGAATCTCTAACATACGCAACACAACGCCATGGCCTAAGATGGCTAAGGACAAGCTGCCTCCCTATAAAAAGTTCATACAGGGTGCTAACCATGGACTTTGTTGGAAGACGATTAAGGACATAGACTGTAGTTAATAAAGCATCCCTCCAATGAGATATTGGTAAATTGGCCTGCGCCATCATGTACCTCACCATCTCCAATAGAGTCTTATTCATTTTCTCGGTGACTCCGTTCTGCTAAGGAGTAGCAGGAATAGTCAGTTGTCTTATAATGTCTTTTTCGAAATAGAGTTCTCTAAACTGCTCAGACAGATACTCACACCCCCAATCATTTCTGAGAGTTTTCACTCTCATGTCTAGCTAATTTTCTACCTCACTAATAAACCTTTTGAAGCACTCTAGGCTTCAAAATGTGTGAGATCAGGTAGACATAACCAAAGTGCGTGAAATCATCTATAAATGTAATAAAATACGTTGCTCCGTTTTGAGCTCTCACATTTATGGGTCCTCAAATGTCAGAATGAACCAACTGCAATGGAGTCCCAGCCTGCATTGCATTTCCAAATGGTTTTCTTATAGTTTTACCTTCTAGACAAAACTCACATAAAGGCAACTTGACCGTGGTTAGCTGGCCTAACGCGCCACATGTTGCTAACCAACCCATCATGTCTTGTCCTATATGACAAAGTTTGCAATGCCAAACATTCACATTATACACTACACTATCAGATGTAAAGGCAATGGTTGATGTAGGATAAAACTCATGAAATGAAATCATGTTCAATGTATATAGTCCCTCATGGACAAAATCGGAACATATTGAAGTACTGTCATACGAGATGGAAATCTTAGAGTTTCGAATTACAACACAATATCTTAACTGGTCTAGACTATGGACAGAAACTAGATTCCGCCTTATTTCCGGAGCATATAACACATCATGGAGATATAGGACTTGATTACTTTGTTGCAACAACTTGCAAGTGTCAATCCCTCTCACCTCCACAAATGCCCCATTCCCCACATATAGTCTTCTCACATGTGGGCTTAAACGGCGGAATTCCACATATGCACTCCTATCACGAGCTACATGATCTGTGGCTCCTGAGTCTACAATCCATGAAGGAGATGAGTTAGCGAACATCACACTAGATGACACATAACTCATACCATGTAAATAAAAAGGATATACCTTTCACTCGCTACACTCACGTGTAAAATACCCTAGCTTACCATATACGTAGCATCGGACATTGCTCTTTACGAGCTCCTTCAGCCTTGTCCTTTTTCGTTGGTCTTTACAAACGACTTCTTCTTGCCACGACCTTTGTTGTTCTTCTCATGCTTGTATCACTTGCACTTTGTACCCCAGGAGTCCTTCCTCGACTTTGCAAAGTGAGCATAACCTGAAGCAGACCTAGTCACCTCCTGGCGCTCCTCCTCGAGCTCATAATGCTTGCTCACATCCATAAAAGTATGAATACTTTTAGTGTGTGTGAAATAGGTCTTAACAGTATCCCAAGAGTCAAGCAAGGACCGGATCACTCCTAATACTTGAAGCTCATTTGACATAGGCTTCCCCATATTCTTCAGAGAGGAATCATGCTCAACATATGCATTAAATGTTGGTTCATAGTATGATTAGACCTTTTCTTATGAGTTATGAACTTATAATTTAGAATCCTTAACTTAGGAGCTAGACGGGGTGCCATAATACTCTTTAAGATCATGTCAGACCGACACAGCAGTAGGATACTGCTCATAAATCAGGATTAGTTCGTCATGCATGTTATTGAGAAGAATTACCCTAACTTGGCCATTCTTCTTTTTCCAAGCACGATATACCTCATGATCCCGTCTTGCCTGTGTTGTGGTACCTTCCCCGGGGTCCACCATCTCATGCTTAAGAACCTCCCCGAGTTCGTGTTCCTCGAAAACAAAGTGAACCTTCCAATGCCAAATTTCATAGTTGTCACCGTTCAGCTTGTCTCCCTTCAAGAGATTCAGTGTGACATTCTTTGTTGCAGTCATATCTCTGTTACACATAATAGAGAGACATTAGTGATATTTGATGCTTAATATCTCAACTTTGTGTACCCTACAAATCATCTTAATTCAAATGACTCGAATACAAATTCCAAGACAAGATTATGAGTCAACAGACACCATACACCATAATCTGAAATTGCCTCTCACCATTCTGATTAAGATGTTGTACACAAGCAGTCACATTATACTCTCAAGGCTAACCTACATGCTGTCGTGAGTCCACACACCGCCAAACACCGATAGCGTTATGTCACACATCTTGGAGTTGGACCTCTTTGTCTTACCTCGAGACACTCAGTTTAAGCCAAGGTCGAGTGGTTGTTTCCCACTCTGAGTCATAAACCGAGTGAAATTCAAACAAGTGTCGAGCGATGCACATGCCGCACAACACTTCGTGCTAAGCACCCTGCATGCTGAACACTTCGGACCTCTGCTCCCAAGAACCTCACTCATGTGTCGAGAACCCGAGCACTCCAGTTCATCCTGATTTCTTCCCGAGCACCGCGGCTCGGTCGCGTTCCTTAACACCTTGTTAGAGAGCGCGGTTAAGAAGTTTTGGGCGTATGTTTAACCGAGCATTTATGCTCGGGCTTCCTAAGCATCTCTGCATGCCCGAACGTCCTAAGAAAACTCTGTGCAAGATTTGTAGATAGGTTCATGAGTTTCTCACTCGCGAATTCGTTGATCACTTGATCAACGAAGTGCATCAAAATAATCTTGTTCTGATACCAATGTTAGATGTTGATAAAAGTAAAACACATAATTTACTTCTACTTTGCGAAAGTTAAATTTGTACCTTAGTTGGTGATGCACTAAACTCTGGCACTGCAAACCTTCGGAATTGTTATGAACTCTAGCCACGGTTAGCTCGAAGTCGAGATGATAGTCACGTATCTCGAACTATCAACGTTATGTCACAACGCTTCAATCCTTAACCTGGTTATATGTGATGATAGCCTTCTTTTTATTTTTCTCAACAAAATAGAGTCTTCAAACTTGAATGGTCTGGAAGCTGGAATTCCAAATCCTATTATTGCTAGCTAGAGAAGTGGCATCTATTTCAGCAGTGACCTCTCCGTTGCTACAACAACAATTGGAAAGGCATCGGGAAGAGGATGTAGAAGGCCAAATGGATTAGGTTCATCTGAAGCAATCAAACTGGTTCTTGGTAGAGCAGAACTCTATGATTTCATGACAGTATGTACTTGTTATCTTGCCATCATTATCACTTTGTTACTTTAAGCAGTTTACTGCAAGCTAGGCATAGCCATTTGCCAGCCCTTCAAGTGTCCATCACGCTTGGTATGCTATTTTTATCTCTTGGCAAGGTATTCATTGGAAGTGTTTATTGTCTAATATTCAATGAATCTATCAATGTTCTAGCATGGCATTTTTGTCGAAAAGGAAACTACTGAAATTTGCATGCAAATGTATGTTTGAAGCATTTGGGAACCCAACTGTTCATGCATTGTGACTATGTCCGACAATAAACTTCTGCACATAGTTACTTTTGAATGATTCCCATAGTTTGCCACTGTTATTGAGCTTTCTAGTGTTCCTCATAATTGAATTTGAAGCTTCACTCAAATCTATCTTGAAATATACTTTCCTGCTTGTTAAATCTTTACATTACTGTGGAAGAGGAAGTGTTTTTACTCTAGCATTGAGTTTACTGATGGGTTTAGTTATTCATGGAGCATAGCATTATTGTGAAGCCTGTGCTAGTAAACAATCATCACCAAATTGGCAGAACATTAATATGCTAAACTCACTTATAAATAAAACTCATTTTATCTTCATGATAAGCTAATATCTCTATTTTCAACTACCATGTGCTATACTTCATGTGGACTACCAATTTTTTTGAAACATATCATCAACTTCATCCAGTTAAACCTTTTCCTTGAGAGCTTTCCTCAATGGAGAACCCGAGTGGTAGGAAAAAGATCACATGTCAGATGTTTTAAAGGTATAGCACATTATATATACTATGAATGCCCATTGGTAGCAAGTCATTACACTGAAATATTGGTTGAACTGCAGCTTTGCCATTAGTGATAACAAGATGAGCGATGCCCACAACTTCTTAATGATATTACCAAAATAAACATATTCTAGGTCAAATGAAGAGAATGCATCTCTGTAGGAAGAGTTTTGCAACATACATCTGCATAAGGGTAAAAGGATTTGGCACACTATAACTTCTGTATGCAGGTACTTGATAATAGATCCTGAAGACTTATACATGATACATACACCTTGGAAGAAATTTCAAGACTGCATGGAAGATCACCACCTTCGCTGACTCTACAATGACTTGAGGGAACCTTCAAAGAGATCAAGAAAGAATTCTTCCATGTCATCTGGTGTGTACTTGTGATATCTCTCTCGGTTTCTGTCACCATTCAGATAGGTAGCGTACCTACCTTCAAATGCCTGATATGCTTGTATCAGATGGGCTGAAAGAGCAATTGTCAGAACTTAACGGAGTTCTTTATTAGGAACTATCCATACAGTCTGTGCCTTGTAAACCTCTTCAAATGCAAGGTTGAAGCCTCTGAGTGGATTGTTGGAGTTGTAAGGTTGCAAGCATACCCACATTAGAAACATATGGAAAAGATCATAGGTTTAAAAGAGAAAGATATCTCCATTGAGATGAGATCGTTTGAGTAAAGCCCAAAAATAAAACTATGAGGGCTTAGATCTAAAGTGGACAATATCATATCATCGATCTTCGGGGAAGAACTGATCTTTTAAAGCTTCATATGTATCGAGTGTCTAAAACAACTTCTCTAGGTCTAGTGGTGAAATGGCTATGACCATGACAATGATGACAAAGACAAAACTCTTTGCAATATTGAGAAAGCAAGACTATTTGACTGAGTTTAGAAGTTGCCCAAAGACAAGATCACAGAGCTATCTTTGCTTGCTAACATAGACCTGAACGAAAACCTAATAGACGTTACAGTTTGACCCAGTAATGCGTTATTTCTGGGGAACAACCTGGCATTAGTATAATAGTTTGATTCATTAAGCATTTGTTTTATTTGTTGAACACTGATTGACATCTTAACGTGCAACTCTCACCTTTTTGAATCCGGGCTTGAGACCGGCATTGGTAGGCTTTTGTATAAAAGAATTAAATGCCAAATGTTGTTACCTTTTTGCTAAGTGAAAGAATACAACGCAAAATTAGGAGAGGAAAAAACGAATAAAGGAAAAATTACATAGTGTATTGTTTATAGAGTACAGAGTTCAATGTAGTGATTATCTATTTTGCTAAATGATTGAAAATATAGGCATCAACATTCAGCATTTCATTTTGGAAAAACAAGTTATAAGATCAAGTAGGTTGCTCCCTGGATGTCCATATGTTGGTTGTTTACAATATGTTTGCAGGTTTAGAAGGTCAAAGACTTGCACACCGAGAGAAACATGAAATTATCAAGGACTTTATCTTTGTTGAACCACATGTGTAGGTGTGTATCACTGTATTAGTTACTCAATTGTCATCTTTTTACAAGATACAGGCACTAGTAATTCTTTTAAAACTGGATGCTAATGATGGCCCCTCGGTGAAAAGGATGATGGTTGGATCATTACAAGCTTAGGATGTTGAGTAGAGTGACTCTATTTTGGATTAGTCTTCTAAACAAGCATTCTAATCCAGCTTCAATGTCCTCGATGTTGTGCAATGTCTGGCTTTCTAGCTTCTGCAACATCCTGTGATTGGCTTCGGTATACTCATGCTTCTCATTATCACGAGCTACTTCTCTCTCATGCAATGCCTTCGAGATCAGTGACCATCTTCCAGTTTTTGTTCTGGGGCTTCTGACGATGAAGGAGTTCAAGATGAATTGGAGTAGAGAAAGAGTGATCTCTCTTGCTTCCTTCCATGTCTTTATCACATGGCATAGATCATTGTGTGCACAACATAAGACAAATCTGTCATCCATCTGCTTCAGTAATTTGATGCAATTCTTGATATCTTGTTTAACCTTCCTGCCTGAACAAATGGAAGAATGCAATTTATGTTTGAGCTACCTTGTATGTGTTAGTGAGAGCCCTAGAGCCAATCAAATGTTGATTGTTGTATGGACTCGATGTATCAAATTCTTATAATAATAA
>JBAMIE010000118.1:304757-322029 GCA_037177295.1 Kaempferia parviflora
CCACATTTGAATATTTAATTCGAACAACTGAGAATAATTCTCCATATTAGAGTAGGTTTCATGTACCATTTCCAATACATCATGGGTTGTTGGTAAGAACATGAAAGGTTTGCCAATGATAGAATCCATCGAGCTAATAAGCCAGACAATCACCAAAGAATTTTTCGAGCGCCATTGTTTGTATCTCGGATCATTCTTATTTCTTCATTCAAATGTCTGAGTTTCCCTTTACCATCAATCACTAAGCGCACGGATTGAGCCCATTCAAGGTAATTTTTTTCTATTAAATCTATGTATGGTGATTTGAAGGGAATCAGACAAGGCAATATTTGAATTTGGTCAGTTTCCTCCTTCGAAGGATGATGCATTGTCGTCGGTGGTTGATCTAGACAATTTTGAATTTGCACCGACCATAGCACCTTTAAAATTCATGACTGAGAACTAGGCTTTGATACCATAAAAATAATGCACCAAAAGAGAATGAAGGAGGAAGACTAAAATCTACTTTTTATTTATACTCAATTCATATCTCAGTACACAGTTAAATAGAAGAAAGAATACAAGACAATATTCTAAAATAAGGAAATAGAATAATTGCCAATAATTATAGGGAAATAGAATAAAGAAATATTCTAATCCTAATAATTACCTTCCTAAATTTATTTCAATCAAATAAACTCATGCCTAATTTATCGATAATAACTAATACACAAGTTGATATGGAGGCTGGTTTGACAACCTTAACAATAACAACAACAACAACAACAAAATCATAATTAATGTATTTGCTCTTTCTCTCATACATTGCCACCCTTCTTTTTCCTAGATGCATGGGGAACAATTATCATAAACTTTCTATTGCTCCTTAGAGAAAATAACTAGTTGATGCATCATCTAAGACAAAGATGACCCAAAAGAAAATTGATGCAATATTAAATAAAAATCACAAAGAGGATAAAACTCACGTGAATATCATTAATATAAGAGATTAATATTCATATTCCTTTTGATCATTAAAAACTTCAAATTAAATCATAATAATACAAATAAAATATTAATTACTTAAAAAAGAAATTATTCTATTACTAAAAAACTAGTTGAAATAAATTTTTTGTTCAAAGTATCTTAATTTGAAATCTATTTTTTTTTAAATGTAACCACTTTAATTTGCTATTTAAAAATTAAATCAATTTATGATTTATTATTCTCACTTTTTAACGTAACCAATTATTATTCTCATTTTTTTAAAAATGTGTTAGCTACTATAAGTTCATATGGCATTACAAAATCTAATATAGTTTTTCTTCTTCATTTCTTATTTCAAAATCATAACTCTTATGTACTCTATCATATTCCTCATTTCTTACTTCTATATGCCCATTTACCTCTCTTCCTATTAAAATCATCTCGCTTGGTGAACATTTTTTTTTTACTACCTCATTTAAATCTTATCAAAACCTATATTTGATTTGATCATCTAATCTTATCTTATTTAAGGTGCATATATGCTAATTACACTCATACTTTTTTTTGTCACAACTGTTTTGAGAGTTATAATCCTATCTTCCTTCTTAATTACTTCTAATACTTCATCCTTTAATAGATTATCTATAATAATATCTACTCCATTTCTTGTTTTACTCCTTATGAACTATAATTTAAAATATGAGTTCTCTATCAATTTTGTCTTCTCTCCTACTTATTTTGTTTCTTATAAATATAAAATATTAATTTTTGTTCCTAATTATCGTATCTACTACCTTCATTTCTTTATCAATGAATATTCTTATATTTTATATTCCAAATCTAAGACAATCGATATTCTAATAATGTCTATATGGTGTGAGAACTCTTATATATTTAACCTTACACCTATGTTTTTATGGAGATATAGCAATCTTTCATGAGATGTTGTAATCAGATTTTACAATACATTTCCTTTAGGAACAAGCTAGCATTAACACTATAGTTTGATAGATCCATTCATAGAATATTCATTTGCATTTAATGCTTACGTAACCATTAACCTTTTTCATTAAGGATTGAAACCCACATTAGCAGTTTTACATCGACCTTATAAAAAGGCATGCAACATTTTCCTAAAATCCTCACTAATCTTAAAGTATATTTATTATTATTATTCTGCCTTGTAAAAAAATAATAAATATACTTTAAGATTAGTGTTGCTGAGATTTGCGTAGCTTTAATACAAACACCTTTCATGTGATAGTGTTTAAAGGGTGCCTTTAAGGACCTTTATCCCTTAATTATTATATTATCTAGCACCGCATCAACAATAGCCTTATAAAATGGAAAAACATCATCATCAATAACGACAAAAATAGCATGTCGTGTTGGTTCCAACTCTCTAAGATTATCTTCATGGATGTTATCACTCAATATCTTTTACACTTTAACTTATACTTGAATCAACTGCTTCTTCCGATGATACTTTAATCTAAATAAAATAATGAGTCGAATCATTTTCATATCAAATTTGTTCATGATTGAATGTAAGAAAATCATTTACAAAAGTTTCATGGGAACTAGAATTGACATAATCACTATGACCGTGGTTAACACAACGAGTTTATCAAAGACTTCTATGACGATTAGTAGCCATTTAAATTGTTCTATCTTTCAATTCCGGTAAATTAATCATATCTAATAAAAAATATTTTATAGACATAAGACATCATCACTATTATGGTGGGCAATCATTAATTGTATAGGTATCACATCAAGTTACCATACAATATTTGCAATTACGTTAATCAAATGATATTTCTATCTCTATTATTCTTGACATGAACTATCGAGAAGAGTGTTCTATTCATCTTCAATGTAAATACTCTATTGGCAATCATAATAGTGATGATGTGATACCTATACATTAATTCATGCCCTTGAGTATTAGCAATAAAAAAAAAAATCCATATATCTCTATTAATTAATCCTAGCCCAAAGACCTTTGAATACATGTTCATTTGTAGACTTATTCCATTGAAGAATGCTTTATATAAGATTAGAGTTTGGCTTAATTAGTTTGATAAAATAAAATAAAAAATCAACTATTCTTTTGTATTAACAAAATGTTCAGACTATAAGATCCAGTTCTTGGGTTATTAAGTTGAATGGTTATTTTCCCATTGCTATCTCAGAAAAGAGATGTCTAGGTGTATGTTCAAACATATAGTGCAACGTCACTCAGATCGAAGGTAGTTGCATAAGTGAATGAGAATGGCTGTTGTTCTAAAATCTCAGCTGCTCTTGTTCAAGGCTTCTAACTTGGTTGAAAGTGAGTGGTTGTTTTATCCAGAAGTTTAAGGAATGGCACAAGACTTTTATGATTTATGTGTCCTTTCTTCTTGTCCAATTCCATTAGAGTTTAAAGAAAACTTAGACTTGACCAATAAGAGCTATTCAATTTTTAACATACTCTCGTATCACGCGGGTATTGATCTTATCATACTTTTGAGTCTTAGCAATATCTTAACTATTTTATGGGTTTTAAAAAATATTTGGTATTTACATAAACAAATCTTAGCCTAAAACAACTAAATACACTTGTTCATGAGTTAAGCTTATCTTGTTGATAAATGCTTTACAAAAGATTAGATTTGGCATTAATTTGATCAAGTAAAATTATAACATATTGTATGCTAACCATATGAGGTACAACACCCACTCTACCATGACCTTCATACATCTTAAGATCAAACTATATTCACTTAACTTTTTCAACCTTATTATTCTCTTCTACAACATCAATTTTTTCTCTATTAACGAAAATTTTGTAGCTCTTCATAACTTTTAATGTTGAGGTGAAATTGTAGGTATATTACATGAATGACCATAATTTGTCATGAATTATTAGACTTATGCACTTTATATATATGCACTAACAAATTGTGTGAATGGTAAGATAATCCATAACATTTTTATAAGTTTGAAATATTTCAATGCGTGCACTCATTGATATATCCTTTTATTATACAAGGATCATATTGCACATGATCCTCTCAAGTATTTCTTACCGGCACAACTACAACACAAACACTTTATTTTTTTCAAAACTGTTATTGACATTCAAGAGAGAATCTAACATGAGTGTCCAATCGATTTAATCACAATTAACAATGTATTTATGACAATGTAAATATGAAAACACTTTTTTATTTATATAATTTATTCAATATTAGTGTTATCAAAATACCATTAGCATAAGTCTCAGTTTATGAGATTCTAGGAATACAAAAGTGTTTCAAAGCAGTTAATTGGGATGAAGATGGTCAACTCCCACTTTTGAACTATTTTATTGTTTATTTACTTCTTGATTTATAGTGTATCATTTGGATAATATTTATGAAAAAATCAATAATAATGAAGTAATTAATGTTAACATTTTTCATTAGTTTTCACAAATGCTCTCAAAAGTAATCAAGGTCACAAATTCTATATAATTGTTTCTAGATATGGATCGACACCTAAAATGATTTTTTTTAAGAGACTATACAATTATTACTCCAATTGATGTCAGTTAATTCATTTGAGGATTTGCAAATACTTTAGTTGGCTCCAATTATCTAAAATAATGAATCCTAAACTATATTATCAATAATATATAATATCTAATTAATTCTATAAGATTATTTTTCAAGAGAAAAGTATTTTGTTTAGCAATTGTTGATTTATTATATAATGAATAATATCATGTATGTCTCCACTTAATTTTGTATTTCTTTGTTACTAATCATAGAAAGATGTCATGAATTTGGTTTAGTTTCACATTTCTTTAATTTTTTTAAACTTAATTTGAATGGAAAAAATAATAGTTTCACTATAATATTTTTTAATAATTATATTATATATACATAATATTCATTATTTTCCAATTTCTATGTCTCTTTTGGAAGAATTTATTATAACATAGGGTTTTAAGATTCAAAAGAAGGGACGCTGTCTGAGAACTTTCAAATATAATTTTCATTTAGATTTCTCATTTGATTAACAGTTTTAGAAATTTTTGTAAGAAAGTCTTTCATGCGTTTACTTTCTTGCATTGTCATATTATTATCATCCAAGTGTTTGAAGCTTTATCAAAATTACTTTGCATCTCTTGAAATCTGTTTTTCAAGTTATCTTAATCCTCTTTAATTAGCCTTTTCAACCCAAAATATGAAGGAAGAATGTTTTGCTTACACACGGTTGGAGATTTTAAATTATATTTGCATCTTTTTGCTTCTCCTTGTAGGCCTTTCATTGATATTCTGACCAATCCCGTCGATCTTTTGGTGGCTTTCGATGTCTTCTATAATCTCCCATTTATCTTGTGAGAAGAAGAGAGTTTTCATTTGACAACGCAAATAATCATAATGGCAGTCCATCGAATATGAGCACTTTGTTAGAAGTACATGTAAACGTATATATGGTAAAAAGGTAATTCGCTCGCCCCAGTGCCCCTGCCAATCAGTCCTTAGGCCAACACTGAGGAGATAAATTATGAGTGGCTACTAGCCATTAGTGCAAATGGTTAAAGCATGGGGGAAGTATATGCTCAGATGCGCCGAGTTTCGACCAAGACCTCAGAAGTACATGCAAACATGATAGGATTAGATGTTGTAGTCATTTTATGGAGCTAATACGGATATGAATGAAGTTTCTAAATAGAAATAGAGTTTGCATTTGATGATTTGATGACTTTGTGATGATGATCATTTAATGGTTAATAACAAGCCATATATATGCAATCCACTTCACTTCTTACTAACTAATTGAATATACACAATCCACTTCACTTCTATGAAGTAGATAGAGACATTTAATGATGTTTTCTCTCCACTATAGATTTAAGTATATGTAATTAGAGTCTTACAGCACCTTGCATGTTTTAAATCAATATATTTTATTCATCTCGTAGGTATCATCTAATTAGATTAATTGGTTTAGATATATTGTGTATTTAAATTTTAGCTAGATGATAACGAGATACTAGTAGTTAAATAGTTAAATTTATATGGTGAACAAATTGTAGGTATTATTTTTTGTCAAAATACTAGCTAGTTGGCCTTTATTGAGAATTAATTATACTAGGCTAAGCTTACTATTAGTACCGAGTCTCATTGAGCTTAGAATATCTCCTAGAAATACAAGAAGGGAAGAGAAATAAGCATATTCACAATTATTTCTTAGAGCTTCATGAGCCAATTTATTAGCCATTCCATTCTCACTCTTACAGTGTGAACCACTCACTTCAGTAAGGCTCAAGTCAATTCACCCATTATCTACCAGTAGGTGGTCTTCTCTTCTACCATTGAGGCTCTCGCGTGTGACGAGGTCATCTATTGCCACTTAAGTGCTCTAAGTCAACTATCTCAATTGTCTAGAGCTCCACTTCTAAGATGAACCTGATTTTCCAACTTCATGAAGCCTTCAATGGCTATGTCCATCTTTAACCTCCACATGGGGTATTGCTTGATTTTAGTTGATTCTACTATTCTTATTTTCTATGTTTTAGTTATCATTTAGATCTATAACATGCTGATATTTGTATTGGGAAACAGAGTAGTCAACAGGAGTATCTGAAACTTAAGGCACGTGTTGAAGCTTTGCAGCGATCTCAAAGGTGAACTACGTTGTTTCTTGAGCTTAGTTAAGGAAAATACATTGGATGACAATCTCTCAAGTAGAAATACAGAAAGATAAAAAAGAAGACATGGTTATGGGTTGCCCTTTTTAGTATTGATTCTTAAAAGGATCTTTTTGATTTCAGAAATTTATTGGGTGAGGATTTGGGGCCGCTAACAATCAAGGATCTTGAACAACTAGAGCGGCAACTTGATGTATCATTACTACAGATAAGATCAACAAGGGTAACAAATAGACATTACTTTCTAATATTTACTTGCTAAATTTCTTGTATTGATTTGTATATTTTATTGTGAATGGTTTGTAACATATAGTTAATACTAAACTTTGTCTTTCTCAGACACAGTTTATGCTTGATCAACTCACAGATCTCCAAAGACGGGTACTAAATAGTAAAATATGCAAATTTCTTTAAATAACCGTCATTTTGTGTTTCTAATGGCAATTAGTAACAAGATTGTTGATCATGATAGGAACAAATGCTTTGTGAAGCTAACAAGGCTTTGAAGACAAGAGTAAGCAGCTAACGTTACCTGCTAGCTTTATGGCCCATAGTCTCAGTGCATTATTACATTTTATGTTTCATGCTTTAATCAAATTTATAAAAATGTTTATTTTTTTTTTATCACCACTATATATATATAGCCAATCATATTTCCGGAATTATCCCCATGGGGGTGCCAAATTGACTAGAGAGTGACAGATTTACTACGGACAGGGATCAATTTCTAACGGGCACATGCCCTCGGAGAAAAAACTTCTCCTACCCCTAGTCACTTGACTGTCGGATATAAATTGACTCCGTGATTTAAACAGGCTGCAATTGTATTCTGGAATTACTTAATGGTATTAATCAAATTGAGAAACTTATCATGGTTTCTTATAGTTGGATGAAAGCCCCCAATCCAACCAACAGCTGTGGGATCCAAGACCTGATGGCATACCTTATGGTCGTCCCCAACTTCAACCACAAGGCGATGGGTTCTTTCAACCCATAGTTCAACAAATAGAATGTGAACCTACACTTCAGATTGGGTAATTCGATCCTTCTTCTATTCCGTTTAATTCATCTCTTGTAGAAAGAATGTTTTGAATGAGTAATGGCTGATCATCTACCAACAAATTAAATTAAATTTATATGTACGATCTGATTTTTCTGTTCCAGTTATCATCCAGATCAAATTGCAACAATTGCTGCAACAGCACCAGGGCCAAGTGTGAGCAGCTACATGCCTGCAGGATGGATTTTGTAACAACAATTATCAAATCTAAATTGCATCTCTGTTTGTTGTGTTGTATGTCAGTAAACCTTTGTTTCTACTGCAAAATCCTAAAGCCTATCATTCACTCAGATATTTAATTGTTTGTGGTCACCTGATACATAAATATCTCATAAAGGAGCAATTGCAATATGTTTGTCCTTGAATGCTCTAGATAATTAGGAATTCTGAAAATTTGCAGCTAGAAATACAATCAACCATCTCAATCATATTGTAGGAATTAGAATGATTAATTAATTAGCCAGTGTAGATGTGGACGCCTATGGCGATGAGGAAGATGGTGAGGACAGCAAAGTAGAGGATGGCATGGACGAGGATGGAGACACCGCTGGTTTGCATGTTGCCGAACTCTATCACTCTCCCCCTCGCCGGCAGTTGGATCAGGAGCCATGGCGAGAGCAGCACGAACAGTACCGCCGCTATCACCACCGGACCCCAATCTGCCATCGATCAACCTGCTGAGGTAAAGGCAATAACTGGTGTTGCCTCCCAATTTCCATGGGTTCATTATATACGAGCATAAAGATTACTAGTCTAAAGACGGGGGATAGGTGAAGTTGATGTTAAATAGAAAAGATTAATTGGAAAGAGAGGAGGAAGAATCGATGCTGCTGCTTTATCGTTGGATTTGGAAAAAAGTAGTTAAAGGGCGATGAACACGTGCTGAGCATGTTGGTGTAGCTAACTTTGTGCTCCTTCGCTCCATTAATCAATTCTTGTCGTGGGAGAGAAGGAATCCACGTGATTAACGCCACTTCGCCACTTGGGCCATCGATACTAGAAAGCGCCATTGCATGGTCATACCCATTGCCTCTGCTATCGCAGGGAATCTGACCTCCCAATCCCTTTACATGTGAGGAAAGATGATATTGTTCACCTTATACGATTTAGTACCATTAAGAGTATTTTATCTTAGCACAATGATCTATAAAGTAAGATACGTACAACGAAATATTTTATAGGCACTAATTGATTCCAACCCAATCCTTTCTCATTAAACTATGCTTGTGCTTCATTTGTATTTTATATTGTGATAATGTTGAAGCCACTGACGGAGCTAATCTGGGTGATCTATTCGGACTGATCTTGAGCGGTGGGTTATTAGTGTCGGCATCGACGCCATCCTCCTGGGCTGCTTCCTCTTTGTCTTTATTTTTTTTATTTATTTCTGCCACATTAAATCTACAACAAATTCCTTTTTTTTTTTTAATCCTATTGGGCCCCAGGCTACAACCCGGGTAGCCTTGCATTTGGCTCCGTCCTGGTTGGAGCACCCTCCTTTTGGATTTCACTAGCAATACGACTATCATCCTCATGAGCTAACATAGTTGATACTTACGTATGAATAATAGATCATGAAATCAATTCTAAATATATACAAAATACATCACAGATCACCTGTTCTCGTACAAAACCACTATACTAGATAAAACTTTTCATAGTTTACTTTCCTTTCAAATTGCATAGGAGTCCGAAGAGGCCCCGTAGTAAGAGCCATGATCGTTTACGGCAACTGGCAGTCTGACTGTCTTCTTCAACTAGTGATGCTCATCCACTCCTCTTGAACGCTCTTGAACGTGTGTATTAAATCGTGCAGAGACTTAGTAAAATAGACATGGCGTGGTGAATTGGCTCAATGGCTTCAAAGTTTATTAGAAAAATGATTAATCAAATTAGGTAATATTGAATTTAAAAAGATTAATTTGATTTTATAGAAATTTTCTATCTGTTATCAGAATAAATCGAAAAGTACTTATAGTGGACGGTCCAGAAGTCCAATATCTCTTGGTTGCACGTTCTATTTGAAGAAAAATCCCTTAAGCCTAGCATCGCTAGATTGCACGTCTCATTTAAAGGAAAAATTTCTACAAATACGTCGTAGCTGGGAATCAAACCGTAAGTACGTGAATGACAACTGAACATCTTTCCACTGCACCATAGCCTGGAGCGCTCAAAAGTCCATTAGAAAAAAAAAAATGAAAAAACGATAAACCTAGTTAGCCTCATTAACTATCTCTGAGGGTGGTCGGCTTCACCCCACGGAAGTTTCTCACTGACTATCAAAGTAAATCGGGAAGTACTCGCAACGAGCGGCCAAAAAGCCCAGCGACCTTTAGTTGTAAATCTCATTTGAAGGAAAATCCCTACAAACACGTCGTAACTGAAAATCGAACCATAGATGTCTGGGAAACAACTGAGCGCTCTTATCACTGCACCATAGCCCCGGGGTGCTCAAAAGTCCATTAGAGATCAAAGAAAAGAATGTTATTAAATTGAACATCTATTTAACAATAAAAAGAGGAGCATCGAAATAGCAATTTAGTTGCGGGTAGCAAACTATAGAGGTGGAAATGAAGAATGATATGAAATAATGAGTCGAGCTCAGTGCAAGAGACATAGAGATAGCCGCGTGGGCAAAGACAAACCACTAAGTAAACATTTAAGTGAGTAGAGAATTCAGAGATTTGTAACTTAGGCGAAAGAAGTTCTCAAGCTCATTAGCTAATGAATATAATGTTTTTGTTCGTGGCCAAGTTGACTAAGCAATCAACTAAATTGCATTCAACCGACTGATAACTAAAGCCATTGATTTGACAAAGCTAAGCAACAGCAGCCAGATGACCTAAAGTGTATAGAAAAATAATCGATTGATGGTAGATATTAATCAACTTAGGTAGCCATTGGCAAATGGTAGACTTTTACAATCATAAAAATACTAGACTAACCGGTGACGAACGGTAGAATAGAAAGTAAAAGTTGAAGAAATTGAATGTTATAAAAGGAGAACCACAAGGAGCATTCAAAGGCTTATGTTTAAATTTATTGTTCTTATTCTTTTGAGCTCTCCTTGGATAAGCTTAATCTGAATCTTCCGAGCTTCATCTCTCATCTTACAAAGAAGAGTGTGGGAAGTTTCTTCACCTCAAGAAAAAAAAAAAAAACTCAGAAGGAAAAAAGACAAATGGGATATCAGGGATAACATTTTGAAGAATTATAGGTCGTGAAATAGGAAATAAAATTTTGAATCATGTTACATTTGTTTTAGGCTTAGTAAATAAAGGCAGAATTTATGAAAATTTATGTTTAATAATATTAGATGTAATGAGACAATTGTTAAGATAGGAGATGACGAGTTGTCCAGAACTGAATGTTTTAAATATTTAAGATCATTTTTTTAAAATAATGAAGGGATTGAGAGAGATATCTAACATAGAATACATGCAGGATGGTTGAAATGGAGAAGAACGTCAGATTTTTTATGTGATCGTAAAGTACCTTTAAAACTTAAAAGAAAGTTTTATAAAATCATAGTTAGGCATGCTATGTTATATAAAGCTGAATGCTGAACTATAACTCGAGCAATGAGTAGAAGATGAAAGTTGCATAAATGAAGATGTTAAGGTCCTCTGGATTAACTCGAGCAATGTCTATTTTTGCGTGTTGAATCATTATTGAGCTAACCCACCTGCATTGATCTAACCAAGTACTGGTGTAGCAAGGCGTCATTCTCAAATTTCCATAAGTGATCCTCTAGATTAGTTGTGTCATTGTATTCCCCCACTTGAGGCAACCTTAAATTAACCAGCAACTCCTTAACCAAAATTGCGGTAGAAAAGGGGTTCCCTGCACGATGCAACTCCCCTCACTTGATTCCTAGCTTCTTGGAGCTCATCTTGTGGCCAATGATCACCTAAGGGAGCACGACCCTCATGAATGCTATGGGAGCGACCTCTCAAAGTAAATTTTGAGATCTAGACTCCCTAGCCCAGCCTATCGAATTACGAGGGTTCTAAGTAGTACCCATGAGGATTTCCTCCACAATGGCAGTAATTAATTACGTGACTTTAAATTTCGAAGGGTTAGTCTTAGACGGTTCACACCAATATTTCTCTATTATTTTCTCCCTCACATGCATGCATCATCTTTCATTTTTTATTTTTCCACTCCTCTTCTCTCTCTTTCCTCTCTGTTTCACGTGCATTCACCCATAACATAGGTCTGAAATGCAAAACATATCAGTCTCACACGACAAAGAGAGGAAAGAGAGGAAAGACATGCATGCATAACATAGGCCTGATATGCATATCAAGCCTATGTTATGCATACACGAAAAAAAAAAGGAAAGAAATGAAATGAAAGGAAAAATAAAAAATAAGAGATGTTATGCATACTTGAGCAAACATTAGAATGTTGTTTGACAAAGTTCTCCCATGTTTAAGTCACTAGGATGCAATGGAAGAAAAAACCAAAAAAGTAAAAATGTGAGGAGAGATCCAAACCACTAAATGACACTTATACTTGAGTATTTATAGGTGTAAGAAGAAAGAATATGTAGAGATTGTGGCCACGATATCAAGAAAGAAGGGATTTTTTTTAACTGTATCTCCTAGTATAATTAGCATTTAATTATGACAATATCGACAAATAGACATAGTTGATGAGCATGGAGGAGTCATTACTGAGATTAGGCCAAGTCAACCTGCAACTGTTATTGAACAAAGAACTCGAGAAACCAAGTTAGAAGGAGAGTTTGAAAGCCAAGTTGGACGTAGCGCTTGAGAGCCCAGATTTGAGTGGGGAGCTAAATTGAGTTCATCTTTAGCATAATTGGAGACCACCTATACATCCTTATAAGAGTCGACCTAGCGGTAAAGGTCGGGTTTTTGATCTTTGTATACGTTAGAGTGTTGACCAAGAGTGGACCACATAGGCAAGAGGTAAGGCCTGCTGACCTAATGTAGGGCCGATATCTTGGTAAATAACTAACTTTCTATTTGGGAGGAGGCGAGAAGGGAATGGAAGGATAAATAAGGGAGTGGAAAATTTTTACCTTTGTTTGTGAAAGGGTGAGTTATGGAGGGGAAGAGGAGAAAAAGATAAAATTTACCTTTTATGGTCGGGAATCAACAAAATTCCTTTCACCCCAATTTAGGAGTAAGAAAGGGAAAGAAAAATTCATTCTAATGTTATTCCTATTTCTTTTTTTCATATCAAGTTTATTTTTTAAAAGAGAATATTTTTATACTTTTAATCTTTATTCTCCTCTCTTTACTCCTCTCTTTACTGTCTAACTATCCTTCCCTCCCTCTCTGTCTGTCTTTCAAAAAAGGGAAGATAAATATTTTACTTTCCCTCCCTTCCATTCCCTTCCCCCTTCTTTCTCCTTCCATTAATTAACTTTTCCTCATCCCATCCAAATAGAGGGTAAGAGTCGCTTGCATCTTCTAGGTAAAATACAACTTGCCTAGTAGAAATTATGGAAAGACAAAGGAACCAACTGTAGATAAAGAGGTGGACGGACAACCTACTAAATGTGGACATAATTAAGCAAGTAGAATTCCCAACTTGGTTGGCCGGAATAATCACGATGAATAAGTTTTGAGTTCATGATTCACGTGAATCCTAATAAAGTTTAAGCTCTAATAGAGGTGATGTCTCCAGAAATTAAACCAAGTACAAAGATTAAATGAATTGGTTGCAATATTGAGTAGATTATTATCTAAATCTGCAGAGAAATGTGTTCCTTTCTTTAAAACTTTGAAACCCAAAGAGTTCAAGAAAATTAAGGTTAACTCAATCTGATTAAAGGGCCAATTAACAATATAATTAGCAATATTTGACTATGAACTAAGTGTTGTTTTTCTGAAAGAAGAAAAGTATATGAAAAGAATAGAACACTGTGAAGTCATATACTGGGAGGAACAGAACTAGGGATGAGACAACTGACAAGTTAGTTTATAACTTTACGATAACAATCAAGAAGCTTCAGGTTTATTTTCAATATCATACCACTAGAGTTGTCCAATTATCCTGCAGATATTTCATAGTCATGCAATGCAAATGGCAATAAAAAATCAAGCGATGTTATGATTCAATTAAAGGTTTTAATCATACCATTGTATCAAAAGAATGACCATGCAGATCTTCAGATTGTCTTGCAACTTGAACCAAATAACTCAAATGCAAGCCTTTCAACTAATCCATTACCAACCAATCACACTCCAGATCAGTAAGTTTAATGACGATGAATCTTTCAATAAATACTGCCTACTTCCAAGACATACTAGATTTTTTTACCAAAGTAATATCACCCCGCAACAAATGGCACGAAAATTCAGCTAGAACTGCCAATTTGTGGTGATCAGAAGTATATTACATTGTCTTTGAAGGAATCATTACTAACTCCACTATCTGAGTTATCTCTTATAAGGTTTGAAGTGATAGTGTTGAAACTCAGCACCAAACTTTAGATATTCTTCTTCAACCTTATTCTTTAATCTCCTCCAAGTCCTTAACATATCTGCCTGTATCAGTCCCCGGTACAAAGTCTCAAATGTGATCTTCTGTGGAAGATACCCTCTCTCTATCATTTCCATGAAAAAATGACAAGCTTCCCTCCATTTTTGTTTCTCACACAAACCATGAATCAATAAAGTATAGGAATCTAAGTCAGGTCCAATACCAGTAGCACCCATATCATTCCATATTTCTTGGATAATCTGCATGCGACCTAATTTTGAAAACATTCCAAGTAATATATTATATGTATGAATATCTGGACCGCCCATTGGGTTCATTTCCTTCATCTTCCTATACAGTTTTATAGCACCATCCGCATCTTTCCTTCCTCGATACTCCTTGAAAAAACAATTATATGTAGCTGGAGTAGGGCAGATTCCATGATGCATCATCTCACTAAGCAATTCCTCAGCATCTTCTAGTCTTCCACATGAAGCAAGACACTTGATTAGTGACGTGTACGTTGCTATAGTTGGGGAAATTCCTTTATCCTTCATCGAGTGAAACACACTAAGTGATAATTCTGGTTTATGGGCTCGACTGTAAACATGAAGGATAATAGAATAGCTGGTGACATCTGGTTCAATGCCTCTATCACGCATCTGATTTAAAAGGGCCTCAGCAGCTTGGATCGTTGTATCAAACCGGTAATCCGGCTGTAACCTAACCCTCCTACACATCCCATTCAGCAGAATATTATATGTGACCACATTTGGTTCTAACCCTCGATCAACCATCTCATTTAAAAATCGCTGTGCCATGTCTTGTTGGTTTACTTTACACCAACCATAGACCAGTATCGTGTATGTCTTTTCATCAGGCTCATACTTATATTTCCTTTTATTGAATAGCTCTGTTGCAATCTGTAGACAAAAACAGAAATGGATACAGAACAGGAATTAGAAAAAATAAATAAATAATTCACAAACCAAATGGGGAGAAACATTGTCAACAGTTGCTCAATGGCTAACAATAAAAAATTTTAACACTCTTATGGAGCTAATCCAGAAT
This sequence comes from Kaempferia parviflora, assembly GCA_037177295.1. NCBI lineage: Eukaryota > Viridiplantae > Streptophyta > Magnoliopsida > Zingiberales > Zingiberaceae > Kaempferia > Kaempferia parviflora. Next base: position 319,997 of record JBAMIE010000118.1, read on the forward strand.
ACATAATATACTGATGAAGAATGTTCATGCCCATCAATTTACATCTTATACCCTTTCTCTTCAACTGACCACATTTATTTTGAATATAGAAGAATACAATTAAATGCATGTTCACATAAAACTCATAATGGAACAATCTACTTTGAAACATGGAACTGGTAGAGTGGTAGTCCAAACCAAACTCACCTATTCTTCAATGCAGTATCAATCAAAAGCCAGTTCGAGATAACATTCTTTGAATCAAACAAACTCAATAATTACAGAGAGAGAGAAAAAAAAAAACCACAATCACAGAATTGTGAAGGGCAGAGAAAGAAAGGCAAGCAGCGAGAGTGCAAAATTGGATCTTTAAGGAGGACATTTGAGACCTTAGGGTAGCCGTACTTGCAGAGGGTGTCAAGTAGCATCTTGAATTCGTCTCCGTTGGGCTCCCTCCCCACAAACGCTTCCATGTCGTCGAAGGCCCTGATGGCTTGCCTCGTCAGTCCGGCAGCTACGTGCCGACGGACTAAGACAGAAAACGTCCTCGGCGACGGCCCTACGCCGCGCTGGTCCATCTCAATGACTAGCTGCCACGCAACGTCGAACTGGCGGACTCTTCCAAGGATATCGACCATGAGGTCGTACGCATCTGCAGCATGCTGGTAGTGGGCATGGTCGCGGGCCCAGATGAAGAACCCGAGGGCGACCTTGGAGGCGTGGCGAAGGCGGAGGAGAGTTTGGAGGACGAGGGAGTTGGATAGGCCGACCCCGGCGAGCTGGAGAGGGGACTCCATAGCGTGAAAAGGGTTGTAGTGCCGGATAAGAAGATGAGCTAGGGAATCGGCGTCGGGGGAGGGTTCCATCGGCGGCGGCGTCGGTTTCAGGACGGTGACCACCTCAGTGGGTTCGGAAGAGGAAGAGAGGAATCGGGGAGAAAGGAGAAGCGAAGGGAGGGGGTTGAAAGACCGACGATGGAGAGCCAAGGCGAGTTTCGGCCGGAGCATGATGAAGTCACGCCGGAGTTCATGTGCGGCGCAGTGCCCCAAATCAAGGGTGTTTCTGAACCTGAACCTGAACCCGTAACAAAGCCTATCTGCGTTGGTACGGCTGTCAAACCAACGTTCAAACTTATTTTATAAGGTCGAGCTTAAAATTAATCGAGTCGGAATGATGGTTCAAATTTAACTTAACTTTTTTTTTTTTTTTTTTTTTGAGTTAATTTAAACAAGTTTGATTTGAGCGTTAGATAACATCTGAAATTAAACTTAGTTTGAGCTGAGTTTAGCTTGAACTTAGCCTAAACTTTTACATCAAACTTGTTTAACCGTTTAAAATTTTTTATTTAATTAATTGATATTGAGTTTGATAAGTCAAAATTATTTATTCATTTTTAATGTTTCTTATAAGAATTTATTAATAAATATAATTCAATATTGTTGGGAGATTATTAGTATAATCGTCCTCGACTTAAGACAAGTGGATTCGAGCTTGAGTTTTGATTTTTGAACAATATGTGAGAAGAGGTCAAGGTTGACCGAATACTTGACAATATATGAGAGAGTGATTAAGTAGGTCAAGGAGGACCGAATACTTGATTTGGAAAAGTTCTAACTAGAGGTTAGGTAAACAAAGTCCCAACTGGAGGGTTAGACAAGGAAAAAGTCCTAACTAGAGGTTTAACAAGGTAAAGTCCTAACTCAAGGATTAGACAAAGGAAAGGCTAAGTGGGTCAAGGAGGATCGCGTGTTGGCAAAGAAAATTTCTAACTGAGGTTAAGCAAAGTGAGAAGTCTACTGAGTGACTAATCCTAACTACGATTAGACAAAGGAAAGTCCAAGTGGGTAAAGGAGGATCACACGTTGGCAAAGAAAAGACTTAACTGTGATTAGGAAAAGAAAACCCCTAACTAAAGTTAGGCAGGGTGAAAGGCTATCAAGTGACTAGCCCTAACTGAAGTTAGGCAAGAGGAAAATTCAAGTGGGTCAAAGAGGACCACACTTAGTGATCGAAAGTTCAATGAGAAGTTGACACAATATAGAAAGTCCAAGTAG
>JBAMIE010000118.1:336003-351943 GCA_037177295.1 Kaempferia parviflora
CAGGTCCACCATATCGGCTAGAAGTATTATGTTATTTGGCGTAATAAATTAATTAAATTTTCTAAATTTGTATGAAAAAAAATGATATTTATAAGTTTCTATACTATGAATGTATGAATAGGGTGAGCATTCGATTTATTCGGTAGTAAATTAACTGAATTAATCGAAAACTGATTTAATATTACATAATCGAATCGAATCAAAGTTTATACAAAATTAATACCGAATTAACTGAATTAATTAAATTAACTGAATTAATACCAAATATATTTAAAAAAATAATTAAAAAATTTATAAAAAATTATTTTTGAATTAACCGACTAAACCGAATGTTCACCCCGATGATTTTGTTAAGAGACAGGGATAAAGTTTGATATTATCTAAAATATTGATAAAATATGCTCTCTATTTTATTGAATATTTAAATTCAGACCCGGTTTATTTGGGAGAATGGAAATAAAAACTATAGAAATATTTTTATAGTAGAAAACTTTCTCATATTTATTTAATAAAAAAGAGGATTAATTCCATTCTTTTTGCTTAGTATATATTTGGTAATGAGATTGATAATGAATTTGATTGAGCACGGAATAGATTTAGTGATAACCTAGCGGGTTGGATTCTGACATTAGGGGTATCAAACTTGTATTTTGATTCTGATTCTCATTTACTAAGCATCAAGAATGGGAATGAAACAGAATTCATTCTCATTCCAGCCTCTTAAATCCGTCTATTAAGTACCCCTTAATAGATATAAAAATTTATGAATTCATCTGCGGATCATTTTTTAATCTTCTCTGAACGGAGGACGGATGAAGTAAGCCTCTATAAAAAAACAAGAATGTCTCTAGAACTCTCTTGAAAGCATTCAAACACTGAGCTACTCGATCTAACCTTCCTAAACTTTAAACCCTAAACACCACCTAGGTTGATCTAGGAATCTCTGAACTAAACCCTAAACTAACCGTAGGGGTGAGAAGACATTATACCGAACTTTGATGCACGAATGATAAACAAAACTACCTAATACCATAGGGGAAAAACAGATTTGCTGGCCAATAAAAAACAAAGACTACCTTCTAGTTTAGCTTTTCACTAAGCATTATGCCGGTTCAAGTTTCAAATTACTCACAATCTTAAACCTTATTTATACAATTGACTACTCGTAATAAATCCAAAAATTGTAATACTTAAGAGATTCTTCAAGTATGTTCCAAGTTTAACTTTCTTCGAGTAAACATGTAGTTCGAGCATAAATAGGTGGAATTAACAACCACGGGCACGATGCATCGGTAAGGCTTTTAGGTGGATTCTTAGAGTACCACAAATCAATCCTAAGTTGGGGCACGCATAGGGGCACTTAATTTGTAGGAAAATACTTGTGTTGAGGGATCCACAATTTGAGTGCTCAGTTTGGGGCACACATAATCCTATAGTGATAGATGACTTGTAAAAGTCAGTTGCCGATACACTACCAGATGGATGAACCGGGGAGGACTGTTCACCTCTAAGATTAGTTGAGTATGTAAAGATCTAGACACTTGGATTAAAAAAATAGAACAAGTTAAATGCTATTCTAATTTAAACTCATTAATAAATATCAAAACACAACAATTATTCACCACATATAAAAAGAAATCACTTCCAATAATCATATATAGACTTTCTTTTTTCTATACTAGTTGAATATTTTTTACCCCTTTGTTTGGTTTAAATAATAACACAAAATAGTTCTTCTTATGAACTGCCTAACTTTCTTGAGTTCCTCTCTTGCCAACTGAAGCCCCCAACCCACATAAAGAAGCACAAAAGAATAAGACTAACTGACTAAGTGAAGAAGTAGAGAAGCAAGTGGAAGAGGAAGAAAAGGAGAAATCATCCACAGCGGATAAGAAGGATATGTCAAGCGTCCCCACTAATCCATTCCAGAGCCAACACAGAAGAGGTAAATCACGGGTGGCTACTAGTCATAAGTGCAAATGGTCAAGATATGGGAGAAGTATATATGCTCGGGTGCGCCAAGATTAGACCAATAGATCTCGTATATCAAGCTCTTATGTCTTAACCATGACACTGTTCTGAGGGGACTTAGTATGAGATATTCAAGAACTATATGATGAGGAGCATTGGAAAGCAATTGAGTCAGGAGGAGACAACCCACATAGGTGAAGTGTGAAGAATGACACGTGCAACTAGCTGAGGACTTGGTGAATCCAAGGGACAAAAGCTTGATTGAAGTTGACCTCAGTCATGATTAAGAAGATGCAAAGCAAAACTCTTAAGTGTGTTGAGAGTTGAGACTTGAGACTTGCACCTAGAAGAGGGTAGTCTTAAGTTAGGAAGACTTGGCCATTAAAATGGTCATTGTTGGCAATCTAGTCGATTGAAAGTTGTCTTTAGTTGGCTTTAGTTGAGTCGACTAAATAGTCAACTCAAGTCGATCAGCCAATGAATATGATATTTCTATTTGTCGTTGAGTCAATTAAACAGTTGGCAAATGATGAATTTCAGTTGATTAATGATGGTTTAGAGGACTAAATAGTCCACTCAGATTAATCAACTAATAAATAGAATACTTTTGTTTGTAACTGAGATAGCTGGATCAAGTTAACTGATGACACAACTGCAAAGATGAAGATAGTCATTGGTCTAACAAGGTAGAATGACAATGACTGATGACCTAAGGGCTTCAATAAATTAGTCAACTGATAGTAGAATCTAGTCGATTGAGATAACCATTAGTAAACTGGGAACTATTGTGATCATAAAAATAATCTATTAATGGTAGGTTTAGTTGACTAATGGACGGCAACAAATGATAATGTGAAAATGATTGAAGCTTATAAAAGTGGACCAAGGGGAGTGATTGGGAGATAACATTAACAAAATAACCTTGTGATCTTTCGAGCTCTTTTGTACTACTCTTTCCTTCACTTTTTAAGATTCATTGTAATCTTAAAATGTAAGAAAAACTAGTGGATGAAATACAATAACGAAACAATACAAGCTTTTTTTTTATACAAGCTTGAAACTCTTCTTTAGAGTTAGTTTCATTTGCTTTCGTTTGTGTATGTTCTTTTTCTTCCACTTCCCAAAACTCCCCCTTGCTTCCTTATAGTCTTCATGTTTGCCAACTGCCTATTATTCTACCATAGGCCAATCGACTGCCTACTTTCCCAATTGGTTGTTTGTGTGATTGCTTCATCTGTCAGAAGAGCGATCAATTGACTGCACTTTTAATCGATTATGTGACCTCCCATTTGATGCTTAACTTCATATTTTTCATTAAACTTGTTTATCCAAGCCTAGATTTGTCCAATGATCTACAACAAATGTCAGAACTATGAATATAAGATAGACTCATTATCCTAAACCAATTGACTTTAAACTGTCAAACATAAAAGAATATAATTAATCTAGCTATAACAGAGGGACAAAAATTTTCTTAAAATTGCATGCATCCTATTATCTTTATTTAGTATTGTCAAAGTATGAAATTTATTATTCTGATTAAGTGTGCATATTTATTAAGTTATACTATTTTTACGATATATGGATTTCCTATATCATGAAGTATTTGCTTGAAACAACCTTAGTGATCAGGTGTCTTACATTTGTGGTTTCACGTTCAACCTTTCGATGCAACACCAAATCAAAACTATGCCTTGGGACCGTCAACAATTTAATTAGAAGATTGGTTGACCTTAAACATTTGAGAAATAATTAGAAGGAGAGTGAAATCAACAAAAATGGGGGGGAAGGTTCAGGAGCTCTAGAAGTGGAAGCAGAGCCGGCTCTAGGGTCAAGGTGCGGCCCGATGCACAAGGTCCATCTCTGAGAGGATGGATCTTTTGATTTGTTTGTTCAGGTCCAAATTAAGAGAATCATTGTATCAAAATAGGAGAGGACCGGTATATGAATCTCACCTCCGAGCCAACAACCCTTTTGATCCGAGGGCGGACAGACCAGGGGATCTGAACTGCACTTCCGGCTGTTTTTTTTTTAATATTTAATATTTTTTTAAAGTAAATGGTAAGAAAAAAATTAAATTAGAAAGGTGGGTTTCACTTTATTGTTATAATTTTATATATTTTGTTAAATAAATGCTAACAAAATAATATCCGTTTTCATTTTTTTTAAAAGGTTGTAAATATAAATTATAAAACATTATGGATTTTTTTTATAAGTATCCAAAAAACACATGTCCCTTTTCTTTCTATCTTCTAAATATAAATTTAATTTATGTATTATATTAATAAAATTATTTTTGTAATATCAATTTTATTATTTTTTATATAAATATAAAGGACCTATCTTTTTTCACCGACCCTTCAGAATTTAGAATTTAGAACCAGTGGATACAAAGGTGTAGAAGGAGCCCAGAGCAAAGACAATGTCAATAGTAAAGGCAAACAAACCAAGGAGAGAAGATGTTAGAAGATACAAGGAGGATGATATCGAAGTGGAAGAGATTTGTTACGACACGAGATGAGAGTGAGAGGAGTGGTTAAATAATAGGAGAGCATAGAATGACTTAAGACAAGAAGGATACAAAACTTGTAATGACATAAAAATAGGGTAGGTAAGTATCTATAGATAATATATGAGATTTTAGAAAATTAATTTTTTTAGTTGATACTGAATATTCAATTTATTCTAATGATCGGTCTAGTTTTATAAAAATTTTTCATCGACCATTAAGATAAATTAAAAAATACTCATAGTGGGTTTTCCATCAACCCAACATTTGATTTTTAGATGTCTGAGAAACTAAAAAGACGTCCTGTCGATGCACCATTATAGTAAAAGGTGATTATTCTTATCCTAGACGTCCCTCACAGCCCGTCCCCAGCTTATGTGAAGAGAGATAAATCACAGGGTCATCTTATAACCAACCACAAAGTTGACTAGGGGTGAGAAGAGTTTTTCCCCGATGACAAGCACCAACTGAGAATTGATCCCTTGCCCCATTATAATAAGTCTGTCACCCTTTAACTGACTGGGCATCTCGTGAGGACTCCTGCCGATGTACCATTGCCCTGACTATAACAAAATTAATTTAGTTCTATGCCTACAATTTAGTCAAATGTCTACAATCATTATACAATTGACATGTCTTGGGCATTCAAAATCTTGGGAGCTCTTAAAGAGCTCACTCAATATCTCATATCAATGTTATGTTAAAAGTAAAAAATCTTATATATCTTTCCACTAAAAAAAATCTTCCAGCAACTTTTTTATAAGTACCACATTTTCTCATAAATTATTATTATTATTTAATATTTTTATTATTTAATAAAACTGAACTTAAAAAAAATTAAAAAAAAAGGCCAGAAGCAACTCCTCAAACAGGGGACCACTTCTTGTATGGACCTCCCTCCCATAGTAAAAGGGAGCTCCCTTGAAATTCCCTCGGATCTCTATCCCACAATGTGAGGGCATCCATAATCGTGGGAGCTCTCTAAGAGCTCACTCGATCTCACATCAACACCACGTTAAAAATAAAAAGTCTTATACATTCCTCCACTATAAAAACCTTCCGACAACTTCTTTATGAATCACACATTTTCTCACAATTATTATTTGATATTTTATTATTAAAAAAAATTAAACTTAAAAAAATTTAAAATAAAAAAGGCTGGGAGCCACTTTTTGTAGGGAGCTCCCTCCCATAGTGTGAAGGCATCCACAATCGCGAAAACTCTCCGAGAGCTCACTTAATGTCACATCAATGTCACGTCAAAAGTAAAAAAGTCTTGTACATCTTTCCACTATAAAAAAATTTCCAACAACTATTTTATGAGCCCCACATTTTCTCACAAATTATTATTATTTGATATTTTATTATTATTAAAAAAAACTAAACCAAAAAAATTAAAAATTAAAAAAAAATGAGCTAGAAGGGGCTCCCTAAAGAGGAGCTGCCTCCCATTGAGCCAAGTAGCTCTCATGGGCAATTTGGAAAACCATGGCACACGTTTTAAAAGAGTTATACTGATAATAGTAGTTTTATTCATAGTTAACATTAATCTTATCAATCCATTTGTGCTTAGGCCTCATAATATTGCATCAGTTCATCATCATCACAAAATTAAAAAAAATGTTTTGAGTGAAAGATAACTTATTAAGCTTTATAAAACGTACACTATCTTAGGACCTGAACATTGATCAGCTGCCGAGGAGCAGGCTTTGCCGCTAAAGCAGTCCTAAAATCAAACTGAAACTCCGTTACTTATCGGTTATGCACCAATCGGAGATTATTACAGTGGGACCCCTTTTGCAAGCGAGCACCGTCTCCTCGCTCCTCGTAAAGTCTCCTCAGCGAACTCTCTGATCGATGCATTTGATGCGCGAGAGGGCCAGTCTGGTCGAGGGCAGGATCCTCGGCGAACAAAGCGCAGCACTCATCTACGAGGCCTTCCTTGGTTTTCTCGCCGCCTTCCGAGTCCGTGTTGTCTCGCAGGATCTCGGCCATGGCGATCGCTGTGGCGTTGGTGGTGGTTCCTCTTGGTCTTCTGTTCCTTCTCTCAGGGTTAATCGTGAATCTCATTCAGGTAAACCTCATTCCTCATTCCTTATCGTTTTATCTTGCTTTTTTGGTCTATTTTGTAGTTTAATGATTGGGGGTTGTTGCTGTTTTAGGTATTTTGTTTGCGTTACGTCTTATACTTTGTTCCTCTCAGCTATTTCGTCTTCTGTTCTTTGGTCTGAGTATTAGTTTCCTAAGCATTTAACTTCATTTTTTTGGTGGCATAATACCACATTCTTTACGTGAGCAAGTTTTTTATATTTTGTTTACTAGTATCTTTGGTTTCTGGTAATGCAGGCTACGCTTTTCATAACAATACGGCCTTTTTCGAAGAGCCTATACAGGAGGATTAACAGAGTGGTAGCGGAACTGCTGTGGCTCCAGCTTATATGGCTTGTTGACTGGTGGGCTGGTGCAAAGGTAATATTTCTGAAGAGGTTAGAGTTCACTTCACTGGTCATTGTCCGGACTGCTCTCTGGTATAATATGTCGTGCCTGGATACAGATTTTACCTATTTTGTTTGTTAATTTACTTAGGAATCAACATCTCAACCATGCTGCAGCTATGTTCTAGTAGAAGATATCTTTTTTGTTATACTTTTGTTTTTTCTGAAAACTACAAGGGTGAACAAAATTTATCTAGTGCATGGATATAAAAGGTATCAAGTACGGGATAACCTTACCTTAAACCATTCTTTTGACTGAATAAACAAAAACGAGTTATAAAAACATCCCAAAACACAAGAAAAAGGATGACACATTGGAAGAACTAAATCTTGCACGATCATGTGGTATCTTCAGGCTGGTGAAGCATGATCTGGATATGGTAGAAAAGTTTGTTGACTGTCGTTTTAGTATGATTAATGTACCAGCACAGGCTCTTAGTTTCTGAAGTTGCCGTATCTCTTTCCAACTGTGCAACATATCTTGATCAGAAAACAGATCACAATTGAAAATTCGTCTGTTCCAAACATTCCGAACAATGTGCGCCATGCTTGAATAATTTTATGTACTGAATAAAGTAAGGATTTGGAAAGGGAGTCCAGTCAAGAAAGGGAAATTTGATGAGAAAAACTACTAGTCCAAGGAAAGTTCAAGCAATCAAATATAGCTTTCAAGCCTACGGCTGCAACAGAAAAAAGCAAAGAAAAGATGAGAACATATTTTCTTTTAAATAGTAAACTTACATTTGCACAAAGAACACAGTCTTGTCCTCTTAACTGAAGACTTTGTATTGAGTTTGTTTTTGAGTAGCAACATGTGAAAACTTTGACCTTGAGTGCAACAAGAATACCAAATCATCTTGTCACGACTTGAATGGCACCCTTCCTGTTGATAGTTTTAGGGACCACTTGTCATCAAACAATTCTATCCTTGTACTAGGTAACAAAACATGACATTAAAAATAACTCATCCTAATGATGAACACAGAATTTGATGCAGTAGGATCCGAAGATTATTATTATTATTATTATTTTTGGTATTTTTTTTGCTAATTTTAATTTCCGTTTTTTTTGGTATTTTAGGTATTTTTGGTAATTTATATCTTTTGTATTTTTGTATTTTGAGTCTGTTTAATATTTTAGTATTTTGAGTCCATTAATGATTTTCCTTTTTTTTAGGAATTATTTCTTTCTTTGTGTCTTAGGGTTTGAAGTCTATATAAGAGTCTACTGAGTTGATGTTTAGGAGAAAATTTTTGGTTTAATAATATTTTTGACAGTCCCGTTATTTTCATATTTCCTGCTTTCCTCTTCGAATCAACAAGTTTTAGAAGATTATTTTCGTATTCGTGCTCGAATCAACGGATTCAATAGCTCGCAGGATAATCACTATCCCCCTAGAGTCAAAATCTCATTTCGTCCCGGTGGCAACGACAAAACTTCTTATTTTGCCAACTAATATTGGCGCCTAACATGCCTTGTATTTCTCGTTTTGACCAGAGACCGAAACCCCATCTCAGTACGTGATTTCAACCTTTTGAATAGACAACCACAATAATAGAACAATTAAATATTCAAAATATATAACAAATGTAAATTGTTTAAATTACACTGGCAACTGAAAACAAAGACTAAACAAATATGCCAACTATTACTGAAAGAAATCAATAAAAAAGCAAAATGCTAAAAAATAAATACTGGACTACTGGATGACGAATACAATTCTGATGATTTTAGTATAGAAACTCAACCTTAATGGCCTGATTCAACATCCTGATTCTTGAGTGCTTGCCTTTGATAAATCTAGAGGCAAGTCATGCAGAATGTTGAATAGCTTGTAGGATAAAACAACAATATGTATAAAGCAATATGGTAAGCAATAAAAGGCAAGCTATGTGATTATTGATGACATCATTCTCGTGGTTGCAAACTTCTAGCTAACCTAGGTTCTATCATAGCATTCTTTTTATTTGTTTTGTTTATCAAGTATATTATGGACCATAGTTTAAGATTAGTTAAGTTGTTTCTCTTAAGCACATCATGGGTTGTATCAATTAATGGTTTTAATTGATTCAACTAGCACTTTATGTGGGAAAGGAATAATTACCAAGTTGGCATCACTCCATTTTTTCAATAAATTCTAAGCACATTGAAATTTAAGCATAGCATGCTTTTCATTCCTTCCTCTGGTCGGAGGTGTCCAAGTTGCTGATAAGATAGAAAATGAAGGTAAGCTAACATTGACCTAAGAACATTTGAGCAAGATTCAAATTGCATTTTATCGCTCTATAACAAAGGGCAACCTAGTGCATGAAGCTTTTGCCAATGCCAAAGGGTCTATTATACGCAACCTTACCCTTCTTTGCAAGAGGTTGTTTTCGAGACTCGAACCCATGACCACTAAGTCACACGGCAGCACCAAGGCTCCCCTTCTTCTCGCTCTATAATAGAAGTAGCAAAATGTACTTATAGCAAGAAGAGGCAAAGAAAGCTCTTTGTGAAGGCAAAATGAGGTTTGAGTGGCTTAAAAAAATTCTTACAGATAGTCACTTACCGTTATTAAACATATATAAGCACTGTCATATGCAAAATTCACTTACTGCATTCACTTTTTTTCTTCTTCATTTACTTCTTTAGCATTTGTCCAGAACTATCCCCAACCTTCTATAAGGCCACTCCTCTCTGCTCATCTCCATGGTAGAGCCTGTATCATGCAGCTGGAGGAAGTGAGAGGCCTAGTGAACACATTCAACGTGGACTTTACAGGAAAGGTTCTTAACATCGGCATATGAAATGAAAAATCTAAGCATGAGTAATGAGCATGATGCACATGTAAAAAGGAATCATAAGAGAATGTTTTAAGCGAACAATGCCAATCAACTAAGCAAAGGTTCTTCCGGTCACTTAAGGTTTTCTACCAAAGTCACTAAATTAATCCACACATCAGTTTAGTAATATTAAGGACTTGACACCCTCCAATTTCTTAGTCCGAAGCTTACAATAATTGGATATTGTGGTGTCATTATAAGAGCAATAGAGATTGTTAACACTTGATTATGATCTTGATACGCCGCTGTCAAATTGGTACAACAGTGCTAAATTGTCATCAACACTCACTGCAGATCTCAAAATTTAGCTTTTAACTTCCTTAGTCATTAGCTCACGCTCCCCTAATTCAGAGGTCCTTTTGAGTGGCTCATAGGGCATTTAGGAGCAAGGTTAAGGCCTCAATTCCCGGCAGATATACAAGTCAAAACATACAGTTCTGAATTTATTGACCATTATAAACTGCAAATAAAATTTGACAAATTTAACTCACTTTCATTACTTAGCCTAGCCCGCCCTCTGAAAGGCCTAGTATAAAAAACTAGACTCTTTGATTCTGGAATTGATTTAATCACAACTAATTATTTTCTAAGCCATAATGGTATATACCTCCTATTATCAGTAATAGGAGGAAGACCCTAACACAAAGGAAAATGATGCCATCTCAAGTGATGTTTGTCGAGATGGAATTTGCCAAGTGGAAATACTAAAGAATTCCTTAATGAAGTTGTTGCCCTATTCCTAAATTTTGAATACATAAAACCTTCTAATCCCAAGGGCTTCCCAACAAGAGTATGAGATAATAAAATTAGAGCTCAGACAAACACAATTAACTTGGCCTTACCCTACAATGGTAGCCGTGTGCATGGGAAAAGGGCACAAGTAGAAGCGCTCCATCACATGCTTGCTGTCGTTGTTGCCAATTGAGAGAAATGAAGGATTATAAAAAACCAAGCTGGAAGGCGGAGAAAAGAATCTGAGTAAGGGCCATACTAAATGTTCTTAGGAGTAGGAGCTCGTTGCTTGGAAGGATTTATTGCATGCCAAAAGGCCACTCTTAAATTGGCTGCCTCGAAGAGGAAATATCGATATTGTTTACAGGAGGGAGTGCTTCCGCTAGGCATTGATAACACTCGAACATAGAGGAAAGGAAGGAAGCATTAAATCCTAGATGGAGATTATCCGTAAAGCCTCAAAAATATCTTTATTAAACTAAGAGGATGACACAAGCTATTGCTATCTGATTGCTATAGAAACGATTAACAATGTGGATTGAGAGGATGAGAATATCTAATCACAAAGGGGAATGAATCTTGGCGATGGCGTGAGGATAAGAGTGCTCACAGTCACTTCCTTATTAAAGAAGTTATAGGAAAGGAGTTACGAGATTTGATCATGGACAAGGTCTTGATTGACCCCTTAACCTATTGAGTGCAAGAAGCCCTTTATTCCAAGGGTGCTATCAACATCATTACTCCACTGGGAGATCCATTAAATTCAACATTCAATTATAATGACACCCATGCTGAGAAGAGTGTTAAGAAAGCTTTGATGAGAGCAACCTATGAAGATGTAGTTTTGCTCTTTTGGTTATAGGCGCCACTTGGCCAGAGGGAGATCCCTCAGACACACATTGGAATAGGTGACTAAGTTTGCATTTAAGGCTTGAAAATTGAGACAAATGACCAATGTAGAGTCATAGATAATGAACCCTGCACTCAACTTCACAATATTTGTCTCCAGCTTAGTCATAATCAAGAAGTGATACGATATAAATGTTGACAAGATTGTGCTCCAACTTGTTCGAGTTAGACAAAGGTTTTTTGATGTTTGGTAAATTCTTGGTCAAAGGTACGTGATCGACTCAAGTGGTTAAATTAGGATATTGTATTAAGTTTATATGGTGTGTTAAGTAGGTCAAAGTTGAAGTTTAAGTGAGATGAAAGTTTATGGGTGATTCTACTCGACTAAGTAGTCAAATAAATCTGGTTTGCTAATGAACAAAATATTTCTGAGTGTGGATTAGTTGACTAGACATTTGACTATGACAAGATCAGTCAATGACTAGTGAACAATGATTATCGATTGATAAAAAAAAAGTTGGGAGAGAATTTTTGATTTGATAGAGATTGGCAAGAGCCGTCAGATCGTCTATGAATCAGTTGACTAGATGGAAGATCTATCGGCTCAAACATCCCTTAAAGAGTCAACAATTTAGTAGACTTGATGGAAGAATTGTCGACTCAAATATCCCTTGAGGAGTTAGACACTTGACTGAGTGCAGATGCAATTGGCTTAGTTATATGTTGGCAGATAGAAGGTTGAAGTAGTTGCAAGATCAGTTGGGTAAGTTGCCACTTTACCAACTGGACCAAAAAAGCAATAGCTGCTTAGAACAAGAAAGCTATAGAAATAGAAACAAGAGGAGCTTCTGACAAGTGACAACCAATGTTGCGATCAAGTGAAAGCAAGCCAACAGAAAAACTTCAACCTCATTGTTTCGTTGTTGTAATTGTTATTACTTATTGTTTTACCGTCTTGTTCTTCATTTTAAAGTAAGGTTTCTCCACCTTTTAAAGACATTCAAGAAGGAGATAGTATAGAGGGATTCTAAGAGCAACTTATCAACGAGTCACAGGCTGTTGAGTAGGAAGCGTTAGTTCTAAACCACGTAAAGACTAAGTGCTAGTATTGCTTGTGTCATGTATTTATGATTTGATATATTCCGTTGCACACTAACTCAATTGTAGACACGACTAAGAGATTGACTATTCATCACCTCTAGTCTTACCATCGATCCAATAATAGAATCCCTGGAGGTGCCATTGAAACTAGTGGTCAATAACATATGCTTTTGCTTAGTATCACCAGTAAAACAATGAAAACAAATGATGAGATCATTGCGGTGGGGAGAAAGGTGGCCACCTCTAAGCAATGATGTCATCCAATTCATGGTTGAATATGCCCTTCTTTCCAGAGATTAGAAGATCCTTGAGGTATAAAAATACTCATGGAAGCACTAGGAATGGAGATGGGCAAGGAACCCGAACTGAGAGGGGAGGTAATGGCCTTTGTGAAGGTATGCCGCTGCCCTGGTCCAGAGATTGATAGGAGTAAAACAGAAAAATTCAAGCATGGTGGGACTGTTCTGCTGATGTTGCAGAAGCAGATGGGGACTCAAATACCATCCTCTCTTGATTCATTTCTTGTAATTCTTGGATGATGATTGAATAGTAAAGGAGAGGAAGTTTTGGTATGCCAATAAAAGATCACAGATGGAGGTCCATTAAATGCGAGTAGCAGCTATATGACATTTAGCACAATTTTTCGGGTTCTACCTAATTTTTGAATAATGGTCAGCAAGAACTTTCCAGCAGGGAACAGTTCTAGGAGGTCAGAGAGGGCCTATCCAAATTATATTTGTCTTAGAGAAGTCTAATTAACAGTATACCATCTGATCTAACATTGCACTGGCTGGTTTATATAGCACCCATTCCTAGTCAAAGACATGCTAATTTAACCAGGGATAACTTTGAGGCATCTGCATGACTCTGCATAGTAATAAAAGATCTATAGTACTTGGGTTTTATGGGAAACTTTACATTAACACTAGTTGAAATAGAAGAGGTGAAAGAATATTTGCATGGTAACCCTAACTGATTTAGGTGAGGAGAGAAATACAATCAGCTATTTGTGTTCATATATGTAGAAGCCTTTGCGTTTAGTGGAATCTGGAGTGACAACATCTATAGGAAGAGGGATTTGAATACTATGCATTGTAATCTTGTACCCACTAGTGTTCAGATTTTTTTTGGAATTGGTGTGTTTTTTATGTTTAACTTAATAGTAGCACATGTTCCATATTTTACTTTTATAGGTTAGGTAACAACAATATTTTGCTTTAATATAGGGTCTCTCTTGATAAGATCATATATTTGTACATCATACATGTTCAAGCAATATCTGCATTATAATTGTCAAAGTTCCATGACTTGTTCATTGGATAACCTAAAATATAGCCCCTTTAGTGCAAGTGCTGTGCATAATGTTCTTCCTGGCACATGAACGCTAGTTATGACACATGACAATCCAGCCTAGTGCTTACTTTGTAGGTTACTTCTGTTGCAATTCAATAATGACAGTTATGCCTACAATGACCATACTGCACTTGACATTGGGAGAAGAAAAAAATGAAATACAGGTATCTCAGTCCCTTGAAGCTTTTCAATGATACAAGAGGATGACATTTTTAATAATCATTGGGAATTTGACATTGCTTGGTTATTTGGTTTAAAATTTATTCCCATCTCTTGGACAGAATTTAAAACCCCGTTCCACTTGTCGAAATGTTTGTATTTGTAATTCTTTTGATTTTCTTGAGGCAAAAGATAAAAATATACTATGGAAGAAGTTGATTTGTGTTAATTTTAAGGAAATTCAGTCATCTTTTATATATATAATAATTTCTAAGGTTAATGTATTCCTAATTTTTTTCACCTGTGCTATTAGTTCTCTTACATGCTGTTTAATCAATCATTTGGTTCTTTATTACATCAACAGCATCATGGTTTTTGCTGAAGTATGTTCCTGACTAGATCTATTTTTTCTTTTTGTACTTGATCATATTGTTTTGAATATTTCCATGTACATGCATTATGGCAGTCACAGTCACCATGCCTTACTCTTCTCAGGTTGTTTCTTGCTGGTTTGCATTCAAATAGAATGCCTTTTGTTTGGCAGCATATCCTAATACAATAACTTAGGATTGGTTGAAACATGTCACTCTTTTTGGTTTCATTAGTTGCCGTATCACATCACTATTTCATTTAGTTATTTTACTCGATCATTGTTATTACTTCTGAGTGATAAGTGATAATGATAGTAATACAAGGATAATCAAGAGAAGGATTTCAACACCAACATGACATTCTTGATGTTTCATAATGTCTAGGCACACATGGATTGGCACAACATTTGAACAGTGATGAGAGTGTCTAGGATGGCCATCTTTTTAACAGACTAAACATTTTTTTTGTAATATATTATATCCAAAATCCTATTATTGTACACATAGATCTCATGTCACATAAGATATTTTGTAGAATGCAAAAGGAATCATAGTTGACTATTCCTTCAAAAGATCCATGAGCAAAAGATCCATGAGCTAACTCCTAAAATGCAGTTATCTGTGACAGTGATCTGTACACAAGGAAACAATACATGCTTGCATTGTCATATATTGATTTTCTTGAGAGGTTGAATCCACTCAGTTGACAGAGTAAATGCTTAATCACCCACGTGTTAGCAAAGACTAGAAGTTAGGAGATTTACATGTCTTACATAAATGATCTATTATTGTTTAAGGATCACTGTCATGGTTTCTTGTGTACCCATAGGACTGCAATGGTATTTAATGTACAAAACTTGGGATTCATGACAATTGTTTTGTGCCCTTGTAAATTTTATTGGTCTTCAGTAATGGTAACTAATTTCATGGTGGCAGGTCCAGTTACATGCAGATTCAAAAACTTATGAAGCAATGGGTGAGGATTCTTTCTCTCATGAAAGTGAGGGCATAGGTGTGCCTTGATTCAACATGGTGAGTTTTGTAGGTAAAGAGCATGCTCTTGTGATTTCCAACCATAAGAGTGACATTGATTGGCTTGTTGGATGGATCTTATCTCAGGTTCGAATCAATGTTTACTGACTATACTATTACAGGCTAATTCATTCTTGGATTTTAGATATGCATATCATGTTCTTGTTGGTTGTAAATTCAACAAGGAAAGAAAGTATCAAGGTGACTTGTGTGTCAACATAAGTTGGCTTGTATCATTTTTTTAATAACTTGGTTATTTGTCTCATCTCAGCGGTCAGGTTGTCTTGGTAGCACTTTGGCTGTCATGAAAAAGTCATCCAAGTTTCTTCCTGTGAGTATCTTCGCAACATCCTTTTCCTTCTTTCTTTGCATTTTAGTAGTTCCATTGACTTTAGCTTGACAAAGCTTGTCTTTCTGATCCAAACTATCATGCCATAATCAATATATTCTATTAACATCAGTGGTTTATTTTAACTCTTTTGGTGTGTCCAATCTTGTTGCTCATTGCCAGTATCAAGAAGACTAACTTTTCTTTATAAATGA
>JBAMIE010000118.1:352043-364630 GCA_037177295.1 Kaempferia parviflora
CTGGCAACCTAACGCAACCCTCCTCCTTTATCCGGGCTTGGGACCGGCCATGACTGGGTCGTCACAGGCGGAGTTGAATATTAAACAGATATGTCTGAGCCAAAAGAACTTGGAAAATAAAAAAATGTTTTCATGACAAAAGCTTCATTAGTAATACATGCATTACTGTGGATATAAAATGCGGCAGAACAAATGAAGTTCCTGCTAAGCCTTCTGCTAAACCTTGACCTTCCAAATAAAATGTAATTTCTATGACTCATATCTTGGTACAGTGAAGCTGCTAAGGACATCTCCAACTCTTTTGCGCTAAAGGAGGATTTTTAGTGGCGCCCACCACAAAAGGAAGAAAGAGACACGAAGCTGGGTTTGATTTTTGGAACCCAGCTTCTTAATTTTCGATGACACATAGGAAAGAGAAATGTAAAAAAGCTCACAAAAACCTCCATTGGAGATGCAAAAGCAAGAAAACAAACTTGGAGTATAAATGGATTGATTAAAATGTGCATCAAGTAGTACCATAAAGGAAGAATACAGAAAATATACTATTTATTTTTAAAATTATAGCACATAAGTGAAATGTGTTCATCAAGATGAAAATTGAGTAATTTTTATAAGTAAACTATTGCCAAAAGAGTTTTTTTATCTATCATCCGAGTGTGGGGTAACAATTGACCTTGTCCAGTTGAGACTGGTCTTGAAATCTCATATTCATTATGATTATTATTTTTTTAGTTCATCATTTGCCAGGACATTTCAACACATATTTTCACTAATTTTAAGAGGAAGGAATTTTTATTTAGTTGAGCTTTAGTTGTTCCAGGCTTCCAGCTCCTAATTGGCTCTAAACATTTTGGATGTTTATGGCATTTAATATTTTCTCTACACACACTGCTTAAACCATATCAATGACAGAATATCAAACCATATCCATGACAGAATATCTTGGCTACTTTTCTGCTATGACTTGCATGGTTGGTCCATTTCTGACATCTGTATATTGAGCAATTTTTAGCTAAGATGTCTATTTGTCTGTCTCTACTTTTAGCAAATATTGAAGTTTTATATCAATGAGTGATACACTAAACATTTGACACTTTGGAGGTAGCCTGATTATGCTTTCTTATTTTGTTTGTCAAACGCTATTGCTTGCAGGTACATGTCCACATAAAGCGCTATGCAGTGGCAGATCTTCCTGAAACAGATGATGGATTGGTTCAGTGGTGCAGAGGCATATTTGTAGCTAAGGCATATTTCTCTTCTTTCATGTTTTCATTAGACTATATTGAATTTGCTATGTAGTGCACTTGCTTGTTTTTGTTTTGTACGAATATGTTTCACTTATATAATTCTGGGCCTCCGGTCTAATTTTTCATTATACAATGTATTGAATTTATTCATTCTTTCTCTGACAGGATGCTTTATTGGATAAATACAAAGAAGACAGCACTTTTGGTATCGAACAAAGGCAACTTGGTCGACCAGTAAAGTCTTTGCTAGTAAGATAAATTTTCAGCAATTTAGAAAGATAGATTTCATACAAAAGCTGGCGTGGTTCGTATAGCTATAGATTGTCAACATATAAACATGAAACATGTTGATACAGCATGGAAGAACAAACTGAAGAAAATGAAATATTAAACTAAGACAATCAAAACAAAGGGTTAGAGTCACTTTGACCCCAATATTAACTGATTTCCATAAATTAAAATTAGAAATAATCTAATCCCCATTGATCAATTAATAATCAACTTTCTAATTATTCGCTTGATTAATAATTAAAGTAAACTAGTTTACGAAGCCTTAATCAAGAAATAAAAGTTCACAACCGATAAAAGTCTGAACTTTCAAACTTAATTTTTCTTAATTTATACTGCACATGTTTCAAGGGGAAAAAATCAAGTTCATTGCTTTAGTTAATTCCCTCTAAGTATGTATATTACCTATCAATGTAAAAAAAAAATTATCCTTAATATTAATAATATTTACAATTTGGTCTATTGTCCATAAGAGTTTGATTCAAACTTGTTCAATATATTATGGAAATCTATCTTGTTTTTCAGATCTTTATGGAGTTAGGTAGGAAATATGCTAGATTAGCATTGGAGCTTCTTTGATCTCTATGTGATTTGTTCTATTATAAAATATTGGGTTATAGGCTATGTGCATGATTGCCATAGCAGAACTTTATTAGCTATATAGATGAATGTCCGAAGTTAGTCCAAACTGTTGCACTCCAATAAATTCACAGTCTTTGGTCTATACTATCCTATACACTTAACCTAGCTAAAATAATTTGTTTCTTCTAGAAAAACAAGTTACTTCTTATAAGGTTGCATAGCTTGATATAAATTGCTATTGGTGGAGAACTTACCCAACCTACATTAGTGTATCTCACAATTTGAGAACATGATCTTAAAATAAGAGACTGGGAATTCTTGAGGTATCATGAAATTCTCAAGATGTTTGTAGAAAACAAAAAAAAAATATATCTCAATTATCTTTTCTATCAAATACATAAGACTCCCTATAATTATGTCTATCAATTGCTAATTTCAATCAATCACAATCAAGCTAATCAATCACAATCCCTATAATTAAGCTACCGTTTTCAACACTCCCCCTCAAGTTGGAACATATATGTCAATCATATCTTGTCACAAAGTTCGGAGAATCATTTTTCTCATAATGCTTTAGTGAAGATGTCAGCAACTTGGTTAGATGACGATGTGAATGGAGTAGCAATTTTCTGGGTCATTAAACAGTCGCGAATAAAGTGATAGTCAACCTCAATATGTTTAGTTCTCTCATGAAAAACTGGGTTACTTGCGATGTGAATAACCGCTTGATTATCACAGTGGCATTTTGTAGGTGAATCCTAATTCTTCAAGTAATTTTTTAGCCATAACATCTCAGTGTGAGCTCAAATTCGGTAGTTGACCTAGCAATGGTAGTTTATTTCTTACTTCTCCATGTTACTAGATTTCTCCCTATATAAGTGCAATATCCAGAAGTGGATCGTCTATTGGTCTTTGATCAAGCATAGTCGACATCAAAATAGGCTTCGATCTTTTGGTGCCTATTTCTCTTAAATATCAACCCTTTCCCTGAAGATTTCTTTATGTACTTAAGAATCCTAATTGTAGCACCCAGTGAACTTGCTTAGGCTTATCTATAAAACGATTGACCATTCCCATTGTAAAGGAGATGTAGCATACTTCCTTTGGCATAATGAAACTCCAGACTTATTATGAGCAATTTCAATTCCCAAGAAACAAAGTGTTGTCGCAGATACTTCTTAGTTTCGTCAATCCCACGTACTAGATATTAGGATGTCATCAACATAAATGATAAGAATGATAATCACATTCGTGCTATGTCGTACAAATACAGAATGATCAGATTTATACTGCCTTAAGCCAACAATTCTGATTATATTATTGAATTTATCAAACCTTATACTGTCAGAAGCCAACAACTCTGATTATATTATTGAATTTATCAAACCTTATACTGTCAGAAGCCAACAACTCTGATTATATTACTGAATTTATCAATCCAAGCTCTGAGACTCTGTTTAAGGTCATAAATAGCCTTTTAAGTCTACAAACCATAGAAGCATTCTCCCCTAGCAACATACCTTGGAGGTGACTCCATAAAAATGGTCTTGTGCAAATAGCCATAAAGGAATGCATTTTTCACACCTCTATCAACCCCTCTATCCTTTTGCAAAAACAAACCTAGATACTTAAAGCTCTCAATTATAGGTAAATCATCACCTCTTATCTTAACAATTGGCTTGCTTCGTCTACTACTATCAAATTTAAATTTATATATTCTGTCTTTACTCTGCTAAGTCTAAAATCTTTTATTTTCTTTTTTTCTTGCTAAAATTTATGCTTAGTTATTACTCCTCGCATCTCATCAACTAAAGCAATGTCATTTGCAAACAATATACACTATGGTAATGTGTCTAATGAGTTTGTGCATGTCTAATGTAAAAAGATATGGACTAAGAATTGATCCTTGATGTAATTCTATCTTTATATGAAATATTTTGGTTAATTCGCTTGAAATCCTTACTCTTGTCAGTTGTCACTATATTCTCATAGTGCACTTGAATTAATAACCTCATTTTTCATATGAGACAATCCTACTTGGACAATGCTTTAATGAGTAGGTCAATGACATTGTTACAAGTTAGAGCTTGCTCCATTTGCTCCACTGTGATATCTTCGTGCTTGATAAAAATTTCTTATAAGGTGGATTGTCTGAGTATGTGCTTAGATTGTTAATTAGATTGTGATCTTTTAGCTTGCCCAATGGCTTCGTTGTTATCATAATGTGATTGGATCAACAACACTCAAAACTATTCTAAGTTTACTAATGAACTTGCAGATCCATACTCTTTCCTTTGCTACTTATTAGGTTGCTATGTATCCTTTTATTGTTGAATAGGTCATAGTGTCTTGCTTAGAACTCTTTCAACTCATTGCACCTCTATTTAGACAAACTATATCCTAATTGTGACCGCAAATCATCATGAACAGTTTAACAACTCGTATCCATGCCCTTGCACGATTAGTTCTCTACCTCTGTACGAATGCTCAGTTTACTCTGAAGGATAGATCGTTAAAATGATGATTTGCATGCAAATCGAAACTTTGTTCATTGTTTACTAGACGTAGAATTACCAAAGGATGGATTGTCAATTCATCTATCGATTGATTTTTGGTAAAATTTTGATGACAGAACGACACTTTCCTTCCTCCCAATTCTTCATGAGTATCTAACCAAAATTGGATGGAAAAACACTTTCCTTCTAACTCCTCTTCCAGAGTATCCACTCAACCCTCCTTCGCAGCCCGCCAATCGCAACTCACCACCCTCCTGAACATTGCCCTTTGCTACTTGCTCAAGAGCCAAATGACCAACCACGAGCTCGTCACCTACATGTGAGCCTGCTGGTTGATTGTGAGGTTGGCCCCCTACATGCTCCACCTATGAGCTTGCCTGCAGCTTGCCTGTGAGCTTGTGGCCTATTTGCAAACTTGTTGCCCGCCTTGCCGCGAGCCTATTGGTGGTCTGGCCATGAGCTTGTGACCTGCTTGTGAGTTTGGCTGCTGCTTGGTTGTGAGATTGTGGCCTACTTTATCGATCCTTAAACCCGAAATATAAGTTGCTTCTTCTAAATTCTTTATGGAGAACTTAACTGAGAGTCACGTGTTTAAAGACAGCGACATTGAGACATCAATTCCAAATACACAAAATATCATCTGAATGAAAATATCAAGAACATGACTATGCTACTGCTCGCCTTCTTATAGATATAAGGTTCATCTTTCTCTATTAAAGACAAACTTAAATTTTAAAGTGTATCATTGAGCCAAAGCTTCTAACTTTGAGATATTTGCTATAGTCCATATGTGGACATTTGTAGCTTGCAAATCTTATTTGCATGCTTTGGATCTACAAAACGATTATGATGTTTCATACAATATTTGAAATGTTGAGCCGTACCGCCTAAAACCGGCAGTATCAACCATTCCAGCGCGAGATCGGCACCGTGACCATGAGGTCATGGAGTCCTCGTGAGGTCGCTGCAAGGGTCGTGGAGGGTGTTGCAACCCAATAGCGGCCCTCTACTGTGTCGTGGTGCCGTGGTGCCGTGGTGGCCCTCTGTGGGGGTCACGGAGGGTGTTGCAACCCTACGACAACCCTCCACTGGGATCGGGGTGCTGCAATGGCTCTCCATGGGGGTTGCAGAGGGTGCCACGACCCAGGATTCTTTATTTACCCACATGCTCCAGCACCAACTTATAGTTGGACATCAACCCCGCTATTGATCCCATATAAAACCTTTTTAGAGAATGACGTGTCAACCTAGTTCATTGTGCCAGATACATAGTAACATAGTATTCCTCTACCAAGAGGCAACCAAACACTAAAATGCAATTAAAATGGTATCATTAATTTCCTCAAATTTCACCACAGTTATGCTCTGCAAAGTTTCAATGTCACTTTGCAAAATGTAAACCTTTATCACACTAGGTAAAAAATTACCTCATTCCAGGAAAGATTACAGATGCTAAATATAATGAAATGATTTTGAAAACTGTATTTCTGTATTTCCCACTTTGAACTAATCCATCTTTTTTTGAATGTATATGCCTGTGTTGCTCTAATTTCCATTTGTGTACACATTTTGATTATTCATGTTTTTAAGCAAACAAAATTGAAGTTTCAAGGTTGGCACTTACCTACATTGCCACCGTGTCCACCATTCATATTCTGCATCTTATATACAGCTTTGTTGATCAACCATCTCGGTTCAACAGGTGGTTGTATTTTGGTCGTGTCTTCTGTCATATGCTACATTCAGATTCTTCAAATGGTCTGAATTGTTGTCAACATGGAAAGGAGTTGGATTCACTTCTGCAGCGTTATTGCTGGTTATAATAGTCATGCAAATATTTATCCGTTTCTCTCAGTCTGAGCGTTCTGCCACTGCTAGAGCCGCAAGGAACCGAGTAAAGAAAGATTAACCAATGTCTGGAGCATTGAAGCCACTCGGTAAGTCCAAGGGTAGCAAATTTATGCATCTCTTTTACTTTTATCATCGATCTGTTGCTCAGCCACTCTGATTTATGAATGTCACCGCTAGGTGGTGATAATTTGACCATAATTGTGTAATATTGAGGAACTACTTAGAACTCATTCCTAGCCTGTTTCATATGGAAAAAATCAACCATATTTACTGCATTCTCTTTAGGATGAGATGTTGGAAAAACATTTTGTTGCACCTCAGTTGTTAGGATATTTATTGGTGAAGTTTTTGTTTTATGATTTTGTCATGTTTTCTCTTTCTTCTTTGAGAGGCTCTTTAGCTCTGACATTGCTCTATATAGTTCATGAAGCTGCGCAAATTATTGCATGCCAGTTCTCTCCTTTGGCTGGACTTTTTTGAACTTGTGATTTGAACAACCTGCTGAATTTGAAAAATGAATGATTTTTAGAAATTTGTTTTACGGGTCAAAACTTGGGTGAACTTATCTTCTTCATCCACGATAATATTTTTATTATTATTACCATCATTTTATTTTAAATCCATCACATAACACTTACATATCAATTTAAATTTTTATTGTTATTATCAATTTTTTTTTAAATTAAAAATACTCCATGAAGGTGCGTCAATTTAGTAGATACAGGTCCATTCCTGATTCAATAGTAAACATATTACTACTGTAAGCGCTGATCTATTATTTTTGTACGTATGTAATTGTATACATAGTAAAAGATATGGGTATTATACTAGGTTGCATACTGTGGGTGTTCCTATTCTATATTTTTATTAGTAGGCATTATGTATCTAAGTTATGTCGACTAATCCTAGGTGGTTGATCTGGTTCTACAGAAATTTTTCTTTGGCTATTAAGGTAAATCGTGAAGCGTTCGTAACGGATCTATTAGTTCAGTGTTTTTAGATTAATCGCTCATTAAACGAAGTTTATTTGTTAATTTGTTGAAGTTGAGATTTAATTTTTAGATGCTCGAGTAATTAAGGTGTTTTGTTGTTGCACCATTATCTGGGCATTAATTATGTATTCTCAGGTGCATCGTTAATAGATATTGGTGTATTAATTTTGTAACTTTATACAGTGAAGTATGGTAGAAGATGAGTATTACACAGACCATAGGTTTATCAGTTATATCTGTCAAGGTATGCCAGTTTAATAGAAGTTGACGCCTCAGGTTTTTTGATGCAATTATATAGTTATCTTGTACACTCATTTATGGTCAATTCATCTAGTGTTAATTTTTTTTTTTAAAAAATATTTTTCTATAGTTTAAACTTTAAATCTAAATCCTAAATTCTATTCTTTTTTTTTTTAAATTAAAAATTAATATTAGGTATTCACAGATTGCCCCGTGTGCAAGATAACAAAATTATTACATAAGAGGATGAGCAGGAACATGTTTATTACTGACTTTAACTACCATATTATTATTTTTGAGGCTCTTGAATTCTAAAAAAGGTTTGTAAATGGCAACAATTTTTTTTTGCTGATCACGTACGAAATTGACTGAGGTGATCCCTAGAAATGTATGATGTTTGGAAGAGGATTTGTCAGGCGGACGATCCTTGGAGATGAATTCTTATATTCCAATCCTGCAACAATTGGTCAATTAAGCATTGTCATTGTAGAGAAAGTGATTATACTTATCTCAGGTGTTTCTCGTAGTCTGTCCCTAGGTTAGGTGAAAGGAAATAAATCACGGAGTCAGTTTATAACTGACCGTTAAGTTGCTAGAGGGTGGGAGGAGTTTTTTTTTTTCTGAGTACACGTGACTGTCAGAAATTGATCTCTATCCCATTTTAACAAATCTATCATCCTCTAATTGGGCAGACCATGAGGACCAATTAAGGATTATCATGTGGCAAAGGTGATTTGCTTGCCCCCAGCGTCCCCGTCAATTTGTCCCTAGGTCAACACGGAGAAGATAAATTATGAATGACTACTAACTGTTAGTGCAAATAATTAAAATATTTATGATCAATACGTGAATAGCTTTTAAATGACACATTCATATGTTCGTCAACATGTCTTTGTCTAAACTTTTCCCTACCATTTGCATTCGCTAGGTGTTCGTTTCAAAACGTGGCTTTGAAATTGCTCTTGTAATATATGCCAAGATAAGAGTTTTCAATATAAGCTGGTTGATTCTAGTGCCTACAAGGTTTAAAGTCAATAGGCTTTTAATGATACGCTCGAAATATGGTTGGACAATCGTTGTAATGGGGGCAGTATATTTCAAACTTTCCAAGTTTTGGAAAGGATCGTCAATACACGTACCCAATAATTTGAGGTGATCACAATATTAACAAGCTAGAGTCTTCTAGAGATAATAACACTCTTTTTTTATTTGCGTAATTGTCTGAATCAAATCTCTATTTTGTATAATTTAGAATTATAAATAAAAGTCCAACAATACTATTGTTTTTGATTTTTTTTGCTACTCCAGTTAAATTTTACGATCAAACTAATGTTAGAGGTGATCGATCCGATCTCATAAATATTTTCTATTGACAACCAAAGTAAATTTAAAAGCATAAGTGGTAGCCCACGGTTCTAGTGGTTCAATCACTAAAGGCAATTTTCTTGCACTCCTTGGATTTTGAATTCTAGATGGATGGGGAGCCTCAAGGTGTGTTTACCACTTACCATAGTCCGGAAAAATTGTTTTAGATATTAATCCTTCAAAAAGTCCTAGACAATTTTTGATGAATATAAATAATATTGTTAAATGTCTCTTGTCATATGCACTGTTTGGGAGAGCTTTTGCTTCTTAAAAAGTAATTCTTATAGAGATTATTCTGAAATTTGTGAGAAACTAAAATATAGAGTGTTTGGAAATAGAAGCCAGAAGCTGATACAAGGCAAAGTTTAAGTGTTTGATAAATAATTACTTCCTAACTTAATTTTTAAGTTAAATGACAATAATATCCTTAATAAATGATTTGAATATTATATCAAAATTAAATTATTTTATAACATAAATGTTTGAAAAAATATATAAAATAAATAAAATTATAAATATAAAAAATGATAAAATTTATATAAATACATAAAAATATCTATAAAAAAATTTGAAAATATAAATTATAATATAAAATATTTTTTAAAAAATAAATACTTGTAATAAAATATAAATTTTATAAATTATATTTGCGAAGGAGGCGTGATGTGAGAAATAACGTTAATGAAGAGAAAAATTAAGTTAATAACATGATGACAATTAAATAAAATAATAAATTTATTAAGAATATAAATATTATTTTTTAATTTGAGATCATAAATAAAAAAACAGAAGCAGAAAAAAAGCATCAAATTCTTGCTTCTAGCTTTTGAGTAAAAGTTATAGAAGTTGAAGTAAAATCTGACATTCACAAACACTCAAAAGTATTTTTATGTAGCTAGAAGCTAAAAATAATTTCTCAGAAGCTCTCCCAGACATCGCCTTAATATGATTTGAAGTGCTCTTTTGATCATTTTAATAATTAAGGGTGCTTTTGGATTTTTCCCTTTAGAATTTTGCTGGAGCAGTTTGCACAGCTGGGATGGGCGTACGTGATCTAGTATTAGAAATGGGGCGTATGTTGGGCCAGTGGGAGACGAGGTAAAAGCAGGATTAACTGATGTGTTTGGTAAGCACTTGGGTTACTTGGTTGAAGGTACCAACAATTACACGTGTCCAATTTAGTCTGTATGACCATAAATAAAAGAAATCCACGGGTGCGGATAACGAAACGAATGTGCCAAACTCGATCCAAAATACTGGTGCACTCATAGCAGAGTTGACTTGGGCATAAATGAATTTGGTTTCGACTGGGCAACTGCCCAAATCCTGTTGTGCTCAGTTCATCATGTGGTAAGTGTACGACGGGTTCACAGTGATACGTATGGGTCAACATAGTCTTTTCGAGACGGTGCGATAATTAAGACATGAAAACTTACCACATGAAGTCTAGAGATTGAATTTTGACACGCCTGAATATATACCTTCCCTATGTCTTCACCATTTGTACTTATGGCTAGTAGCCATCCGTGATTTACCTCCTCCGTGTTGACTCTGGAACGATCAACAGAGACACTGAGGGCGAACGATTCACTTTTTTACCACGTGATGGGTCATCCTAGACAATGGATGGTTGAAGGACCACGTTGTGATTGGTACACATTCAGCCATGTTAATGCTTAGGTTACGTTTAGTAAGAGATAATTAGCCTATATTATTAATTATTTTATTTGGTAAAATTTAAAAGGGGTAATGTAATATAATTTAGGTTATAAAGGATAATACAATTTTATAATCTATATTACAAGAAAAATAATATATAATTCAATTAGATTTTAAGATTCATATTTAACTAAAATTTAAATATTAAATATACCTCTAGTTCATTTCTTATACCAATCGGTCACCGACGTCGTCAAGTGCTGCTGGGAGTCGGCGCCTTCGGCCATCGCCACCTTCGGCCGCCACCACCGTCGGTCTTCATCGTCACCGCCGCCGCTGCATGCCCACCCCTACCGCCACCATTAGCCGCCAGTAGAGATTGCAGAATATTTTTATCATTTTATAATAATACAAATTATATTCTTTTTAAAAAATAATAGATATCAAATAAAAGAATATAATCAAAGATTACATATAGTATACAATTCTTTTACCAAATTTAGTAATGTAATATTAATTACATTATAAAATTTATTACATTACCCTTAACCAAACATAACCTTAGTTTTAGTAAAAGGTTATATTATGTATTGACTTGGGATAGATTGGTGGAGGCGCTTAGGTGAGTAAATCGCCTTTGACCACTATGTAGTAAAAGATTATAATTTTCACCTCGAAGGTTTCTTTAGAATGTCTCATACGATCTGAAAGGATGATAAATAATAGAAGATTTAGCTCATTACAGTAACCGTTTGCATATATGGCCAGGTGATACAGAATGTATAGTTATTCATTATGGTAAAAGGTGAAACACTCACCTATATAGGCATCTCTTACAGTTCATCCCCAGGTTATGTGAAAGAAGATAAATCACTGGTGGTTATTAACTAAGCAGTGACTAGTTAGGAATTGACCATATACTTTATGGTGGTAACATCTTATATACTAGCCAACTGTCCATCCTAACAGGACAAATATTTAGCTATTGACTTGCAGCGATGGCATATACTATCAATAGACTCTTAATAGACAGTGAGATAATAAGTAGATGATTATTTTACCATATGAGATCTTAATCTCAGAATTAACATGCTATAAATCATTAGCTTTCATGTAATTCGTCACCATCCACTTAATCTCTTTAATTATTTATCTCCTCTTTATTAATCTGAGGTAAATTAGCGGAAATATTAGAGACGAGAGCTTCACTATTTACCAGATACGCGGTGGAAGGAACCCAACGGAAAGACAATACAACATGCGACGAGAAGAGACTCGTAGAGAAGAGGAAGGAGAAGGAACGTACAAAATTGAGATTTTGCCCCCTGAAAAATAAAAAGAACTTTTCATTTAATTTTGACTTTTCGTTTAATTTTGAATGCATTAAAAAAATCGCAAACTATTTTCTCCCATCGATATTCAGTAATGCAAATTATTGTAATAAAAAAATCAGAATAATGCTTAATTATCTTCCAAGTTATTTCTATTGTATAAAAAAAAGGTTATATTTTCAACTTTTTATCAAAAGGGGTAGTTAAATTTGTATATTTATCAAAAAGCGTACATCACTTTTAAATTTACCAAAAAGCACAGCAAAAACAATGAAATTTCTATTTTACCCCTCCCTCACAAAATGCCCACCGTTGGGCCTGATATTTTCATATATCCGGCCCAACGTGATCCTGATATTTTTATATGAGGCCCAATGTGCAGCGCCGTACCTGATATTTTGAGGGCATGAGTCGAGCTTTAATAAAACGGGTCCTTCTGTTTTTTTAACTTATAAAATCATCCACATTTTAAGATATGATTCTCCTTTCAATGTGTGTTCAAATTTTTTTAATGAG
>JBAMIE010000118.1:370475-394506 GCA_037177295.1 Kaempferia parviflora
GAGACTCAGGCAATGGCGGTGAGGGGCGGCGGCCGGAAATGCGCTGGGAGACTAGGATTCAAATGGATACATCTCTTTCTTGCGTTTGTTTTCTTCTTCCCCTTTATCTTTTTCATGCGTGCCCTAATTCCAAACTTGATGAAACGCTTTGCCCAAAAAATAGGTTAAAACCATTTTTTCAAAGAGAAAAAAAAAGAAGAATCCCGAAGTTCAAGAGGCATGCCTTGTTCGCACCTTAGATGAGGTGCAAAGACGTGCCTAGGCGTGTGCCTGAATGCCAGCGCCCGCCTCACTATCCCAAAGGTGCAATAGCCAGCGCCTCGCCTCGGGCAACGTGCCTTTCACAACACAGCTGATATCTAATTATAGGGTTTTTATTAGCTTCTAGAATATCTTGTTTCGTATTCAAGGCTTAATTTTCATGTACTCAGAAAGTCATGATGCGGAAGGATATCTTGGGTGGTTTTAAATCAAAAAGATGCAATTGAGACAAATCCATAGTTAATCAACTCCTAGGAGCACATCAGCATTGTTAATTCCTAGTAACATTTGTGAAATGGAAAAGTTCTTCCAAGTTAGCAGATGTCAGGGACATGCTCCAACAAAGTTGCTCCAAATACCCAAAGGTTTAATATCCTTCTTAAAATTAATTAAATAACAAATCTTGTCACACATGAACAATTATTCACTTTTGAAGCAATAAAAATAGGAAAACTCATACCTCATAACTTCCTAAATTCTCTTTCTCACTGCAGTTCTTGTTACCGCATACAAATTGGCCTGTTATGATAAACAACAAGTTAATTACAACATCTTCTACAATGATCCTAAAGGAAACATAGTGATCAACCTCAAATCCATGTAAAAGATTTTCAATCATAAAGATCCTATTATCACAATATTATACAGAAAAAAATGAATGATAAATCAAAAGAAATTCCTGAATATAGAAAGTTTTTGGTTGTCAATGATAGATCAATCTAGCATCATTTCAGTATACAGCAGTTCCACAGCTCTAGGTGGCACAGTAATGCTTATCCAAGTTATCAGAAAGTAGACTCAATATTTCCCATTTTATAGCAAATATATTTAAGGAAACTAACTCTTCCATAAAGAAAACTATGGAAACATAATGGTAAAGGAAGAAAGTAAACATAGAGAGAAGATGATAATAAGGTAATATACATAGAAGTAGAAGGGACTATTGAGGAGGGAGTAAACCCCTAATATGGCATTCAGATATAGGCATGTAGCCAGCTTCTCATACTCCTCACCATCGTATTTGCAAAGCCAACCTATGACATCATCAATCACTTAACTCGTGCTGCCTCCAAACATGGATTGGAGACAAAATTGTTCATCAATGCATCTTATCCTCGACCCCTTTAACACTTGGACTCCTCATTTAGCCCCTTCATATCCATGTCCAAAACAAACACTCAGACGCAAGCACTACAGTGAACACCTCAAGATCCACATTGATCAGATGTAAAATTGTAAAAGCATAGCCATGCTGCTGATCACTCGATCCACACCAGAGATGGATACTTATAGGCCAGTTCAGAGTAGCCTCAACGTACAAATTTCATCTGGCAATTTCCCATGCATCTGTAAATCCATCTGCACTCCTGATTTCGGCATTCATTTTCCATTGTGCTCGTGTTGTTTATATTTCTATAGCAGACATTGATGAGCTCCCTTCATCACGCGAAGTCTCCTTAGCCTCCATCTCGTTTTTTAGCACAATTGACAAGTTTGGGCTTATTCTTTTGTGAATGCCCCTTGCTTCTTGATTTTGCAATCACTAAGTGTTAGTAGCACTTGTAACTGTTGGCCATGCAACTAGATTTCTCTAAGTCTGCTCTCTCACATTTGCCCAAGCTACACATCTAGCAACCGCAAGAAGATGCATCCAGCAAGGGACACAGTTATTCTTTTCTCCAGCAACAAACCCGAGTTCTGATCTGACTCCACCATCTTTGCTTCACTAGAAGCACAATAAGGATCTTTCATTATTGATATATTGTCACATCCAACAAAGGGCCTCTGTAAATCAATGCTTCTACAAAAGGTATCAGATAACAACCTCTCCATTCGAAAGAATCTTCTTCTTCCTGCATCGATTCAGTAGTTATGAATTAAACTTGATTTTGTGAAATTTAAAGATTACCACTCTTCCTGGACTCACAGACAAAGAAAGAGATATATTCTAAATCTGCTCCATTCAGCAAAGTCCAATCTCTATATTTGCCAAGAATTGTTCTAAATTTGTTCCATTCAGTGTCTTCATTTGCATAATGTTTGTTGTTTCAGTTCAGTTAACTATTGTCTAGGAAATCTCATAACTTAGCACCAGGATGAAATTGAAGTAAAGATTTTCATGACATCCTTCTTGGTAGTAAACCCTACTGGACACATTGTTGATATACGGATTGAGTAGAATAAACACTCCAGCGGCAAGTTCTGAGCTGTGTTATCTCATTTTGAGTCATCTTAGTTTATGAGAGTACTCCCAGCGATATATAATTCATAGCTTTGGGTCAAAAACATCAACTCTAGGTTCAGGAATTTAAGAATGTATTGTCATGGGCTTAATTTTAACACCACTCGCCTGTGTGGCACTTGGACAATTTATCCCTGTAAAATTCCAAAGTAAGCATAACTTACTAGAGACCCACACAAGAAAAATCTAAAAGAGATTGAGAGAGCTTGAGAGATTAGTAAGTAAAAGAGTGCTTAGTGGGTGGATGATTTATAAGTGAAGGGAGCTATTTATTAGCATCCTCCTCCCGAATTGACGGTTGGATCGAAGGAGATAACAACAATTGTTGGTGCACAATTATACTTGTTTCTACTTAGGTCATCTTTGTCTTTGTGATAAGACTCAAGAACACAAACATAGAAGACAGGATAATCCTTTGACAGAAGTTGGATAGCAAAATAATTTACCCACATTTGATGACTAGGTAGGGACCTACATATCTTCTTATCAACCCCTAATACACTTTTCATAAGAACTTGAATTGCTTGGGGAGAAGTTTCACAAGTATCATGTCGCCTTCATCGAACTTCTCTATGTCGCCTCTTTATATCTACCCATTTCATCTTCTTAGCGGCTTTGTACAAATAAGCCATCAAAATATGAGTTTTCTCATATCACTTCTTAGCAAGCATATATGTAGCTAGGCACTTCCTTCCATAAGTTGAATCGATAATATTATGTGTGGTAAGGTATATGCTCGGGCGCGCCGAGATTGAATCGATAATATTAGGTGTTATAGGTTGTTGCTCGATCACAGCCTCAAATGAGAGAATTGGGCAACATTCAAAAACTTTACTCAATCTCGTTGATGAGCACTCACATAGTGTCAAGTAAAGTTCAAGTATCCCATTGATGTGCTCAATTTATCCGTCACTTTGAGGATGAAAGCTACTAGAAGAATTTAAATCCATTCCCAACAATTTAAGAAGTTGAGTCCAAAATCGTCCAGCGGTGCAATCTAATGAGACAGAAATGAAACTGACATATTTGTTGAACTGATCAACTATTGCCATGATACTTCCATACTCTTCAAATTTAGGCAAGGCAATGATGAAATCCATTAAGACACTTTGTCATGGACACTCTAAAATGAGTAGGGACTCAAGTAGCCCCACTAGGTGTTGATGTTCCTCCTTGTCTAAAAAAAAAAAAATCAAATCTGCACACAAGTCTTGATGTCATCCCATGTTCGTGGTCAGTAATGTATTTACCATGAGCATTAGGGTCCTTGCCATGCTTGTATGGCCAGCCCACTTAGAATCATGGCACTCCTTGATAAATTCCTTCCGTAATTTGTCATGCTTAGATACAAAAATTTTCTTGTTGGTGGTAATGAGCAGGTTATCATGCTCAAAAGCATTGTGTCTTCCTCCTGCTAGCCAACTTCAGTAAACTCTAATCAGAATCAGGAGATCGTGGAGTAAAACTTCTTCGATGTGATCAACAAGTGTGCCTTGTGGTTGTCACACACTCAATGTAGCAAGTGTTAGGAGCGCAAGGGATGTTTGACCAAACAGCTAGAGGGGGGTGAATAACATTTAACTTACAAATAAACTTCTACTCTTGCTAATGGTTTAATAAGGTCAATTACAAACAATTAACACAGAAGAAAAAAGAAATACAGACATACAACGCTACCACGCCAGTGTAACATGGCTTGCCCTTGTCCTTATTCAGTTTAAGAATCTTCAGTGAATCACTCCCAGGAGCCCACTAGATTTTCTTAAATTTTTTGAGAGATGGAGAAACCTCTTACAATCTTCTTTACTAGCATGATTGATGCAGAATATTAAGGCTAAAATTACACAAGGAGAGCTCAGAATAATTAGCAATACGCTTAAATGTCATCTTTCATATGCTCCCCGTGGTCCTCATTTTATTGCCTATAAATATCTTATGTTAGACTGCACTTTGGAGATGGCTTGCTCCAATGTGGCAACCCATGCTTCAATAGCATCCACCTTTGTTGTCTTAGCCTTGCTGTGTCAGCCTTGTGTGCTGTTCCTCTAGTGCACGAGATTGAATTCCCTAGTCCTCAGCGTCTAACACCATTGCTCTTAAGCATAATAGTTAGATGTTGAATGGCAAGAACCAAGCTATGATACACGAAATTAACTTTAGCATGACTCCCCCATGCAACACTACAATTTATCTCCGTAAAGTTACTAAGGATACATCATTAGAAACCTACACAAGAGAACTAACAAAGATATTTTTAATATTTTGAACTAGCAAAGAGGAAATCTTGGGAATCGAATTGAATATCCAAGTACACAAGCATGTATATGTAAGATGATAATAAAGTATATTCACATCGATAAAGGGGAAAGGGAACTATCTAAAGAATGAATCCTAACAATTTTTGAGCAAATATTATTAAGTAGGGGAAGCTTGAAACAATGAATCTATTTTCACCAACTAATCTACAAAAAAGTGAATTTGATGTGTGAGAATAATTTCAATTAGCGAAATAAAGCATAAACACACAATGTGACTGGAAAAAGTTAAATAATATCAAGAACAATGAATGTGCAGAAATCATAAAGACTATATGATTTTCGGAGGGTAGAAATAGAATAGTTGTGTGCAAATTTTGAGAAAAATAAACATAACAACTAGCTTTAATATCTTAACAATTGTGTTGGGTGCAAGGTTGTCAATTGAAGTTCGTATCATGAATCATTTTGGTAATTTTGCAAATACTAAATCATAAGGTTCAAGTTAAAAATATAAAGAAGAAAATTAACACAATAGTATGGCTACAAATATCAAAGACATTGTTTGATCAATATCCCTAAAATCCCTAAAAGACAAGCATATCATTAAAAAAAAAAGAACTAAAAACAAAACTGATATCAAAGGATCAAATAGAAGGCAGAGAATGGTAAAATGTTAAGACATTATCAACAGGACAAAGTCATGTGATCAATTTATGTTCTGTACATTGACCAACATTCTAACTAATAATGGTTGGGAGCTTACCATTAAGCCAGAACAAGGTTATAGGTGTTCAATATCCTAACTAACTGATGCTTTGGAGTTTACCATTAAGCCATAACTTTTATTGGTTTCAAATTCCAGGTGATAAAAAAACTAAGTAAATTTTGCTTACAAAGTGATGCAACTGTTACACTGTAAAAAGACTCAAAATAATTGAATGCAGGTTTTTTTTTGGTTACCCAAAAGCAAGACCAAGAATTAGGACATGCAAACTGAAGACCTTTCCTAAAGAGATTATCATACTGGCATTGTTTAAATTGTCAATAGAACAGACCAAATAAAGCTAAGTACAGTGCAATCCATTGAGCATTTCAAATCCCACAAGTGCAGATATTATCTACAAATTCATATCACATATACATACAAATCAAAACTCCCTGCTAGAAAAAGAATGTAATGCAAATATGTGATTCACCTTTCCCAGATATGACCTCATTTTCCGTCCTCCATCTTAAGCCAATCTGATCAAAATAAACTATTACTTAAAAGAGTGAATGAGATACAGTCACATAATTGATAGCTGATAAAGAAGAACCTGTGAATCTGATAATCATTTAAGACATGCTGATTCAAAAATCCTAATGTACATAAATGGAAACTTATAAAAATAGATTATGAAATAGAAACTAAATGCATGAACAAAACTTGTATATTTAATCAGTTCTTAGGCAACAAAGTTTCTCCATCATCAATATATATGATATCAACCCCAACAATCATACCACACCAACACAACTTAATATGTTGACTATGAATATACTTGAATCTTCACATCCCTTGCCTCCATTTGGTGAGGTGATGAGAGGGAATTCTGGGCAGTTTGTTCCACCTAACCAGTTCTTAATTAGTGTGCAAGCTGCAAAATGTATCCAGATTTTCCTAATTCATGTATCACAGATATTTACTATAAAGTTGGTGTCTAATGCATCTATAGCAAGCTAGAGATTAGTGTGTCCAACACAGGTATGACTCAAAATGAGATATGTTGGGGTTAATTTTAGGGATCTAATTGTAAATATCATATAATACTAGGGACCTATTTATAATTTTACATTGATGAACAGTAGGCATAGATAGAACCTTAATAATTTCTCCATAGCATGGTATTAGAGCCACTGCGATATCTATTTCAGCACCAACCTTCTAGCATCACCGGCATTGATCTTTTCACCAGCCAACAACTTTCCTCCAGGATACTGAGGCCTATGAACTCATGCAGCATCCTTCTACTCACTAGCAACGATTCTTCTTCATCGATCTCAAGGTTGAATGAGATTGCTTCGATATCTGGCATCACCCTTCCCTATAGAGCATTGACAACCCACTTCATCAATAGTGGTAGCCATCCTGTTGCTCCTTTTGCAAACAGAGATCAACATCATCTAGGATGTTATCCAGTCATACAATTGACCAACAAGCCACCTAATCTTTGATGACGCATGACATGTAAACTATTGAGCATTCCACCAATCATGCCAAAACTGATTCCCACATCTCAGAGTCAAATCCACCACATGAAAACCTCCAACAACAGACTACCATGATTAACTTGAGAAGACCTATGATTTCTTTCTTCATGTGTTCTACAACCACAAAAAACCCTTCCCCACATAACAATACACTCCCACTCTTCTCAAGTGGTGCCCTCGTCTCTTCTTTCACTTGAGCGTAGGCTTTTTCGTCCCTTGATGCAAAAAGAGCAGCAACTAATTGGTTTGCAAACAGTACATCAAGACGCTAGGAGTAATAATTTCTCTCAGTAAGCAACGAACAGAGGCATCGATTGCAACCCTATCCTTCATATTTAACCAATAAGACTTCCTATACATAAGTTGCTCACATATCTCTTTCAGTGTTACCTCTACAAGCCTTGATGGCAGCAATTATTGCCACCTATTTCCATGGTGTTTTTCCTCCAATAGATGGTTGTTGTGTTGACACAGAAGACATCTGAGAGACAGAGATTGTTGTGGAGATCCGCTAGATCATAGAGGCCATTCTAGTAGGCAAAACAAGCCCAAATACACTTATTGAGACATATTTGTTTATGTCTAAAATGCCTACAGCACTCTTCATGGATATCCCCGTCATTCATTACAAACAGCCCATGGAACATAATCATCCACAGCTACTCTAGATGGTCATTTGATCTAATCCCTTCTATCTCTAGTTCCACTGTTATGCCTGTCTTCTATTGCTCAAACTATGATAGATGTCTGCATTTAGTCAAATAGTTTCTATCTCATACAGATATTCTACTGAATTTATAACACACATCACTTGATCCTCGACAACTAATGACTCAGGAACCTCTGAATATATCTCTAATCATCCACTAATTCTCTAGTTTTAGACCATTTCATTAACTGCTAATATCATGTTTGTCAATGGTTGTTCCATAGTGGGAAAAAAGGGCATTGGCATACCAATATCATGCTTGTTCTTTCATAATTGAGAAATTATTGAGCATAATTTTTGTTATTTCATCCTTATCACTTTATCTTTATGAATTATATTTTCGTTTGAAATTATTATCACTTACTCTTCATATTGTTCCATAAGATTTACTTGTTATTTTGTTTCTAATTATGAAAAGCATAAGTTGCAAGGTATGTATCATCATCTACGCATCTATCTCTACTTGTAGTTGAACCTTCTAAGATTTCTCTACAAATTCTTAATTGGAATTTCATCTTCTGTAGGTGGTGAGCTCATTGACTCATTGGTGGCTTGACACGACTAGATGATAGGTAGGCAACTTCAATTACAACTCCTTGATTAGTTAACACAACCCTTCAAATGGCCAAGGCAGCCTGCCGGTAATCATCAATAATACCCCTATAGTTTGCACAATTTTGTACGTCTCTATTGTTCTTATATAAGAGAACTAGAATACTTATCCTACATTCATCAAGCATTCTTTTCCATTTTCAATATCATGTTAAATAATTTTATAAGTCATTCAATACTTTGTTTCCCTAAGCACTTCAATAGCTCTATCGGAATATCATCTAGTCCAACAGTTTTTCCAATGTGCATCTCATTTAACGCTTGTTCTACGATAAAAATTTAAATTTTTATACTCATTGGACCTACTTAAATTACCTAAGTTAAGTTGGTCACCTAAACTTTCATTAAAAAGTTGATGAAAATATCTCTTTGACCGCTCTTTTGTATCCAATTTTTGATATAATCATTCAAAAGTTTAATTCTTTGCTTCATTCACTACTTTCTTAGTCTCTTTCTTAGCTATTGTATATTTTTTAAAAAAATTTTCATTCTTACAAATGTATAATTCCTTATAAGTTGCTCGTTTTTCTTTCACTTTCACTTGTACTTTCTCATTCCACCACCAAGCTTCCATCTTTAGCGATGCATGTCCCTTTGACTAATATTAGAGTCACCATATATTTCACATGATACTTGTACTTGTACTTTCTCCTTCAATATATTTTGGATTAACTTCCACCACTTAATTATAAGAGTCAAATATATTTTCTTTCTATTGACACTATTCTTGAGACGTATATCCAACACTCCTAACCTATGTTGGGTAGTTAAGTTTTCTCCATGGGTGACCTTGCAATCTCTACAAATCTTTTTAACCGTCTTCCTAACCATAAGAAAGTCAATTTCTGATTTATTATTCCCACTTTTGAATATGACTAAGTGTTTTTCTCTTTTCATAAAAAACGTATTAGCTAATATAAGGGTATATGCTATCGCAAAATATAATATAGTTTTTCTTCTTCATTTCTTGTTACAAACCCATAACCCCGTATACCCTCTCATATTCCTCATTTTTCATTCCAACATGTCCGTTTAGATCACCTATTAAAATCATTTCATTTGGCGGAATGTTTTATAATACTTCATCTAAGTCTTTTCCAAAATCTTGATTTAGTAGATTCATCTAATCCTACTTGCAGTGTATATACGCTAATTATTTTCATAGTTTCTTTCGCCACTATTATCTTAAGAGATATAATTCTATCTCCTTTTTTAACTACTCCTACAACTTCATCCTTTAACTAACTATCTACAATAATACGCAGTCCATTTCTTGTTTTACTCTTTCCTATGAACCATAACTTAAAATTCGAGTTCTCTATCATCTTTACCTTCTCGCCTACCCAGTTTATCTCTTGTGCACAAAATACTAACTCTTCTCTTAATCATCATATCTACTACCTCCATTGATTTCCAGTGAGGGTTCCTATGTTTCAAATCTTAGACTATTAGTTTTCTTATCATATTTGTTCTTATCCAACCTATGGTGTGAAAACTCTTGCCTATTTAACACTACACTCAAGTTCTCATAGAGATGTAGCGATACTTGCCGATACGTTACAGTGAGATCCTACCACGTAAACTCTTACATATTTAGCACTGCACCCGAGTTCTGGAGATGTGGCGGTCCGCTAAGACATTACATGAACTCGGGATGTGGCGGTCTGCTGAGACATTACATTTAGACCCTGCAACGCATTCCTTCCGGGAACAACCTAGCATTCGCACAATAGTTTAATGGATCCATTCATTGAATATTTGTCATAATTTTAATGCTAGCTGGCAACCTAACGCAACCCTCCTTTATCCAGGCTTGGGATCGACCATGACTGATCATCATTGACGGAGTTAACTTGAAAACTAAGAGTAATTTAGAAAAAAAAATTATATAAAGACATGATATATAATTATTCAAAATAAAATATAACGATAACAACCAAATCATATTCCACTAAATGGTGTTAACTATATGGATCCTTTATGCTATTGAGTTTTATCTCTACTATATCATCATTTATATTTAAATAAATTTTATCTTGTTTTATTGTTGCTACCAAGTCTTCTTTGATCCTCCTCTTCCTCGTTTGATGTGAACATTTATGATTGTTTCACAACGCCTAACTAGAGCATCCATTGGTCATCTACATATATATTTGTACCATTTTAAACGTGTCTCCCGAAGTTTTCCTTCAATAGTTTCTTATCTTGTCCATCCTTATATGTCTGTACATTTATCCTCATCTCTGCAATTCTCATCTTCTGCTCATGTGCTCGAGTCACAGTCCAACATTCAGCTTCATATAGCATAATATGTCTAACTATTAATTTATAAAACTTTCCTTTTAGTTTTAGAGGCATTTCACAATCACAAAGAACACTAAACGATCTCCTCAAATCGATTGGGTCAAATTTTATATCCTCCATCCCCGTCCCCATTTATTATATACATCCCCATACTCATCCTCATCTCCATCAAGTATTCAAGTTTCATCCTCATCCCCATACTCGTCAAATGATCAGATATTCATACCCTACCCGAATATCCTATTACCTATTACCACCTACAATTATTTTTTTTCCCAAATTTGAATTATTTCGATGAAGCTATGGATATTTACCAAATTCTTAAGAAAACAATAAGATAAAAAGATTAAAGATAAAAATTAAAAAACTAAATACCACAATTCACTTTGGATATTTAATCGGGTCGGGTATGGGTAGGATTCTACCAAATCCGCCTATATACCCGAATCCGAAAATCCCTATACTAGATTACATGATTATTTAATTGAATCCCAAAAATCCCCCCAAACCCTCCTCCAGGTCGGATATCGGATCCTTCATCAGTTCCTGTCATCCCTAGTTGTGCTCCATTTCAACCAACTTGCTTGTATATTATGTAAGACACCTTTCAATCCCTCTATACTTTTGCAAAAATGATCATAAATACTTAAAACTCTACAACTCATCATCTCTTATCTTAACAATTATCTTATTACGTCTACTATTATTATTAAACTTAAACTGCATATATTCTATTTTTACTCTACTAAACATAAAACCTTTCAGTTTTAGCATTTTCCGTCATGATTAAGTTTAGCATTTACTCTTTCACGTGTCTATAAACAATAACTACAATGGTATTATATCTAGTGAATTTGTCCATAATTAGTATAAAAAGATAAGAACTTAGAGTTGATTCTTAATCTTAACCATATTCTTATGGAAAAAGTTTTGGTTAATCTGCTTGAAGTTTTCACTCTTGTCATTACATCCTCATACATATCTTTAATTAGTTCAATATACGCTATGCTAACACCTCTCTTTTCTAGAATTCTCTTCCCTTAGAACTCTATCATAAACTTTTTTTTAGATTAACAAATATTATGTCTAAGTCTTACTTCTGTTTCAGATACTTTTCAATTAATTATTTGAGAAGATGTATAGCTTCTATTGTCGACCTTCCAACAGTCACCATGTCTTAGTCTTTTTTCTATTACTCTTTCCAAAAGTTTTATGGCATGACTCATTAGTTTAATACCCTTATAATTTACATAATTTAATACATCTCCTTTGTTCTTATATAAGGAAACTAGAATACTTATCCTCCATTGATCAGGCATGTTTTTTGTTTTCAATATCAAGTTAAATAACTTTGCAAGTCATTCAATACCTTATTTTCTTAAGCACTTCCACAACTCTATCGAAATATCATCGAGTCCAACTACTTTTTTCATTTGCATCATATTTAAAACTTGTTCTATTTCTGAAGTTTGAATTCTATAATAAAAATTTAAATTTTTATACTTAATCTACTTAAATTTTCCAAGTTAAGTTGTTCCTCTAAAAGGTTAAAACTTCATTAAAAAGTTGATGAAAATATATCTTTCATCGCCCTTTTATTTCCTCATTTTTCCATTGCCATTTTATTTCCTCATCATTCAATAGAACTCTATTGTATTCATCTTTAATACATCTTATTTGTATAAAATCTCTTCTCTCCTCTCTCGCTATCTCTCTCTCTCTCTAGCTATTCTAAATATCCTTTTTCTCCTTCTTTATATCTAATTTTCGATATAAGCGTTTATAGGTTTCATTTTTTACTTCATTCACTACTTTCTTAAGCTTTCCTAACTATTGTATACTTTTTTAAATTTTTCTCGTTCTTACAAGTGTATAATACCTTATAGGTTGTTAATTTTTCCTTCACTTTCTGCTTCCACCACTAAGATTTTTTACTTAGTGGTACATGACCGTTGACTCACCGAGTGCACTCTACTATTTTCAACTTTAATGTCATCTTATCCAATGTCTTATTCGAATCATGGTGTATTTCTCCTAATATTTATTCTCCTATCCTCTCCTTAAATATGTTTTGTTTTGCATCCTTAACTTTCACCATTTAATTTTTTGAGTCATGCACATTTGTTTTCTATTAATACTATGCTTGAGGTGTATATCCAACACTACTAATCTATGTTGAATAGTTAAGTTTTCTCCAAAGACGACCGTGCAATCTTTACAGATCTTTCTATCCTTCTTCCTAACCATAAGAAAGTCAATTTGTGACTTATTATTCTCACTTTTGAATGCAAGTGTTCTCTTTTTTTTAAAACGTATTTGCTAACATAAAATCATATATTGTCGCAAAATAGTTTTTTATTCTTCATTTCATTCCAAACTCATAATCCCCATGCACTCTATTATACTCCTCATTTTTCACTCAACATGTCCATTTAGATCTATTAAAATCATTTCGATTGGCGGAATGTTTTGTAATGCCTCATCTAGGAAAATTTTTAGTGTTTTCATATAATCCTACTTGAGGTGCATATATGCTAATTACATTAATAGT
This sequence comes from Kaempferia parviflora, assembly GCA_037177295.1. Taxonomy (NCBI): domain Eukaryota; kingdom Viridiplantae; phylum Streptophyta; class Magnoliopsida; order Zingiberales; family Zingiberaceae; genus Kaempferia; species Kaempferia parviflora. Next base: position 383,663 of record JBAMIE010000118.1, read on the forward strand.
TTCTTTTGTTAATACTATATTGAGAGTAATAATCCTATCTCCCGTCCTAACTACTACTATTTCATCCTTTAGTGAATTATCTCCAACAATACCTACTACATTTCTTGTTTACTTATGTATCATAACTTAAAATTTGAATCCTCTATCATCTTTGTCTTCCCACCAACCCATTTTGTCTCTTATACACATAGAATATTAATTTTTCTACTAATCATCGTATCTACGACCTTCATGGCTTTTTTCAATGAGCGTTCCTATATTCTATATTCCAAATCTTAGACAACTAATTTTCCTATAATATTTATTCTTAGTCTATCTATGATATGAGAACTCTTACATATTTAAGACTACACCCAAGTTCTCAGGGAGATGTAGCAATCCTTACCAATACGTTACTACCCTGCAACGCGATCTCTTGCATATTTAACACCACCAGAATTCTGAAGGAGATGTAGCAACGCATTCCTTCCGGGGAATATAGCATTTGCACAATAATTTGATAGATTTATTCATAATATTTGTCCGAAAGTCCAAGCTGGCTTGCAACCTAAAGTGTAACTCTTGCCCTTTTTCATCCAAGCTTGGGACCGACATTAGCAGAGTTGGTCAAATTCAAATACCAATGGCGTAATTTGGTAAATTGACTAAATTACATTTAAATGAACCAAGGTTCAAAATTTAAGAGTTTTGATCTTTATCTGGAACGATATTGCTTTCGTATCATACCAGCAAATCATTTAAGGTTGAAGGAAAAAACTTTGTTTTCTATTGAAATGGTATGATTTTGAGATTATCTTAAATGGAGACAAGCTAAAAAAAATAACAATATTATTTTAATTAATCTCAATCTGTGTTGTATGCTAAAGGGTGCCGAATATTGGCATGAAAAGATACTCATCGACATTGACACGAGTTTGGATAGTGTATTAGAGCGATTTGTTCCCATCATTTCATTCCGTACGATACGAAATTTCAAACCATGGAACGAACCAGGTTAATGAAATTGGAAAAAAAATATTTAACTCCCAAGACCTACCATTAGTTTGTTAATTATTAAAAATCAATGTCATTACTTTATCATTAGAATGAGTATTTACATTTTGTATTAAGCAATATTCCCTGTTTTCTTATTTGTTATATATATATAAATATACATGCACAAATGCACATAAAATGAAAATTTCTTTTATTTATGGCACAGATATTAATCATACAAAAAGTCTAACAAACAAAAAGAAGACTGCAGTTATGGCATGTAAATCAATCAACGAATCTTATTGTCCTTGGCTAATTACAAAGTACCTTGCCTTCCTTGAAGTGAGACATATCGGCAATGCAATATCTTCTACAGTTAAGGGGTCAAATGAGGAAGATACCTTCATTTCTGATAATTAATCAGATACATATGCATTGCTGAGTTGGGAAAAAAAATGGCTTTCAGATGTTTAAATATAAGGAGAATAGACTAAAGTGCAAATTCATAGATATGACAAACTTACGGTGCCAGTAAATTGGACAAACGACATCAAATTTTGATGCATATCAGAAAGGATACTCTTTGAAAAGTTTGTCATAATATTTTTTCACCAGCCTCTTCTCCCATGTTGATTCCATGTCATCATCTTCAGAAATTATGAACCTTTCAAAATGAAACACATCTTCAGCTTCTAAAATAAGGGAATGCCAATTATATAGAAATAAGATAATGAAATTAACAAACACAAACTCTTAATGAAATTACAAAAATGTCAAACACAACCTTAAGGAGCATGGCTGTGAACGCAAGCTGCTTAATATGCAAGCATTTCTACATGAATATCACTTCCCCATGATATGCAAGAACTTTAGTTTCAATAAGTGGTTTATTGGACTGCATATGCAACCATAAATTCAATGTTTTACTGTATCACATGTTTGCACGTCATTAACATCATTGGAATCAAGTGTGCCCCAATTACTGAGGATTGACTACATGAATTTTATCCTCCTTTACTTTATTGCAAAACTATATCACTAGTGATATTTAAATTAATTAAATTATTTTTTATTATATTACTAGCCCAATACAACGACAACATAAGATATCTAGATTCTCCTCTTCATCTTTCGCGTATTCCTAGTATTTCTGACACTTGTAACAACGGTAACATATATATACATATATACGGATTTAGTGAACAAAAGGATGGCGAGAAGAGGAAGAGAAAGAAGAGGGGAGAAAACAAAAGGATGGCAAGAAGAGGAAGAGGAAGAGAAAGAAGAAGAATGAAAGGTGGATGACTATTTACTCATTTTGTTTTCATGGTGACCATCATCGAAGTTTGTATCACCTGGTACAAGCTTAAACCAAGGCTTATATTGCCCGATATGGGTGACACATAATTGGCATATGGAACAACATGAATGAAACATGCAACTTTTACCCATGTGGAAATTCAGCCCAAGGGCATAATGGCATGTTCCAGCATGCCAATTGGTAGCCAACAAAAAATGGAAGTGTGTGATAAGGTAGCAATGCAAAATAGAGCCAAAGTCAGTATTCAGTTGGTCTCATTTCAGAAGAGTAGAGAATGATTACAAACAAGTCATCTAAGGTTATGTTTTGAGTTGCACAATAAATATATACATCAAATTGTTATTAGTTTGACATAGGAATGGTGTCATAAACGAAACATTGTAAAGAAAAAGGGAGAGACAATTAAAAAAAAAAAAAAAAAAGAAACACAGACTTTGCGTGGAGAAATATAGCTAAGAGGAGCATTGGAGTTTTTTGTCATTGTCAATTGGGCCTTGTGCTAAAATAAAATGTTTTATGAATATGTGAAATAATCCTTTATATTTTATGTACTAGAACAAGTACACAAAGTTAATGCAGGGGAAATGAGAATGCTAAGATGGATCTCTTGGATTTTTAAAGAATTCAAATCAAAGTTACTATTAATTGATAAAATGAAAGAAAAATAAGTTAAGACAATAGACACTATACAAATAATAAACACATTCTGTACTAAGATACATTGAATCTATTAATCTGAACGAAGAATAAATTGAGAGAAGAAAATTCTAGTTAACATTGTTAAAAGCTACTTAAACCTAAATATTACTTCAGATAATCTTACATATAGTTAAATAGCTAACCAAATTAACTAGGGCTAATAGTTCACAAAAAAAGACTAAAATGCTACATATTGTTATGCAGGAAAAAAAATGTTAGATATTCCCAAGCCTAGGTCATGTTAGTCAAGTTGCTTGGTATCCATCCTAGATCAGTAATAGGCTAACTATAATTACAAACGCATATTTCTTATTACACTATAACACATCAGTTACTAAAAAAATCAATGTTTTGTTGTACAATGAAGCTCTAAATATTACCTATTCCCAAATTAGTTGTCAGGCAAACTTCATCAAGGAAACTATGTGCATTACATGCCTATTAAGAACCCCCGGTTAATTGAGGATCAAAATATTGGATGAGCAGTTAAATTTGTCCTAGTAACCAATTTTATAATAACAAGGACGTCAAAAAATATGCATAATACTGAATGGCAAACTAACTAAACAACAAAAATATTTTTTTAAATTGACAAATCAGTAAAAGAATAAATGGGAAAACTAGTGCATGACTCTTATGAGTCGACTTCGTTAATAAGAATTTAAACAAACCTGTGACCCTCTCTAATTGTGTCTTGGTCAGTCTTTATGGGCACACTGTCTCTCGTATGGCTTGTTGTCTTCCCATAAAATTGAACTGCAAGATGCGCATACTACTTACACAAGAAATAACAACCAATTCAGTCTGCACTGATGAAAGATAGGTAATGAGAGTTTATCATGCACTTAATAGAACTCGAATTCATAACACAATGGTGAACTTTCCTTCCTCATAATGAACAAACATTTACTGGAGCCATCGTGAGATAATAAGCATAAGGTAAGCTTATTACAAAGTTAATCATGCAGCAAAGCTATACAGTTTAAGGTAATTTTAACAAACCATGGCTTAAACATAGGATATATGGTTTTGATCAGAAATGTCAAATAGAAGTCGGCTGACAATGTCCAACTAGCTTCAAGCATAAGCATGGGCAAGGGTTTCAACATATTCATGTTGACACTAGCACAGTTTAGATAAAACTATATTGAGCTCGGACTAGTACAAATCAAAGAGCTAGGAAAGGCATAGGGCTATACCAAGCATGGCATAGGCCGAGTATTGGGTCAAGTACAACCCATGGGTAAACATTATTCATAAGCTATATTTATAATTTTTTATAAAATTAATTAATATTTCCCTCTCTATCCCCCTATAATAATTCAAAAATCTTGCTAATTTGCCCAATTATTTAGAAAAGCACTTATTAATTTCACTTTTTTATTATTATTTTAGGTAATTTTTAAAATGCCCCTCAACCTTTTAATATTTTTTCAAATTACCCCAATATTTCCATCAATATCAAATGCCCATCAAGGTTTTTATTTTATTGTCGAATTGCCCCCTCTCTTTTAGCAAGTAAATAACTTAGTCGCAATTTAGAAGGCTAAAATAGGGAAGTGTTATTAAAGAGACAGTTTCACAACAAAATGGAGGCCTTGGGACGATTTTTGACAATATTGAAACCTTAGGAGCATTTTGAAAAAGTTAAATGTTAGGGGATTCTGAAAATTATCCTTATTTTTATAATTATTGTTTATTATTTCATATTTTTATTGTTAATTCAGCCCACTATATCAGGCCAATCACAATTGTACCAAGCCACCAACAACTGAGCCTACAATCAAATCCACAAAGATTAAATTAGGAAAAGAATGTTCAGATGGATGTAGCCCTCTACCTCTTTCTTGGATGTAGTGAGTTGTTCATCATCTGCTTTCTTTAGGACATTAAATATCAAGCAAACAAAACATTGCATGTAAACATGCTTGATAAGTGTCCATTTCATTGTGGAGTTGTTTGATATAGTATAAATAGCATTTGCAGATAACATTTATTTGCAAGAACTTTGCAATGTACTTATGGCCAGGAAAGCATTGACCCATCTGCAATAAGGGTACAGGAACAAAAGTTGCTGCAAATTTTCAAAAAAAAAAAAATGATGACAAATCACATGGCAACTAGGAACCAACAGGTAACAATCACAAATATTAAATTGTAAAACAAAAGGTATAAAATATTAGAAATAGAAAATGCATAGGTAATATAAAACTACAATATATGTCAAAAATGATTCTAGATAAACGATATTAACATGATAGTACATTCTCTCCTAAAACATTGATATTAGTATGTTTTCAATTTGTCAGTTCGACAAGTTTCAAAGATGGGAGCACAAACATTATAAAACTGTTTCTATATTAAATATTGATTAAAAATTAAAAAAATATATAAAAGTTCACTTGTTTTTTGAAGACAAAGTAAACTATAATATGATTACCATTAGAAAACTATCCTCTTTTTTTCAGGTACTTATTCATGGTAATGTCGTAGATTTAATTTGAAATAAAAATGAAAAACAAATGCACATATCAGTCACTGATGGTGCTCACATATCCGAACAAGCTAAACAGAATAAATACAATTAGCAATGTCACATCAAACATATGCATCCTTAAAATAAAAATAAAAATAAAAACAAAGAGACTATATTGCTTAAGTGTTCAACTCCTGTTCAGAACGAAAAAGAAAAGCAATGACAGACCGTAATCCTTCATGAACTTATTGTGGCGATCATATGCATTGAGCCCTCTGATATGAGATTGGTACTGCCTGTGATTGGTATGCCCATCATCATGCAAGAAAACGATCTCCCCTAATCACGACATAGCAAAATGAAAGATAATACAAAAACTCACATCTTCCTTTCCTCTTTATCGAAGATTGACGACTTCAGCGACCGTAATGAAGTCATTGCTTCTACTTCCTGTTGGCCTCCAATGAACCCTATTAGTCATAGTTGTCAGCAAAGATGTTAGTTCCCATAAGAGAATCTCCAAACAATTCGCATCATCTAGGGTTTTACAGAGAAATCCTCGAATTATTAATTTATTCATTTAAATAAAATGATTTTGGGTAGGATTTTTCATCACCACTCTTTGAGAGTAGCCCCAACGATCACTGAGATTCTATATGAGTGTCACTGCCGTAACAAAGAACAAATTAAGTGAAATCAGTGAAGCGAGAGTTGGTAATCAGGGATTTGCACGACAGCAGTCGCAGCACGAAGTTGTAATGGTTACGCACTTCGATCGGCTAATCACTGAAATCTTGACCAGGATTGGTGTAACAGCGACTCGGTGGAAAATGAAGAATGACGGTTACGGATGTTGATGGAGGGGCGGCGCCTCGCCGGTGGATGAGAATGCAGCGGATTTCAGAAGCGGCGATCGTGGCGTTCGAATATTCTGGAGGTGGAGATAGAAGCACCGTGAAGCAGCGGCGTCGACGATGGCTGAACAACAACAGCCGCCACGGAACTCGGTTAGGCTGTAGGTTTGGATGAAACAGAGATGATAGACACTGGGCAAAATTAAAGGACAAAAGCCAAAAGACCCGTTTTATTAAAATAGTTAAGGGGATTTTTCTATGGACACTCGATATTTTTATTTTAAAAATATATTTATTTCAATATCATTAGGATTATACCTAATATAATTATAATAATAGTTATAATGTGACTATTACAAAGTTAAATCATTCTAATTAAAAAATTTCCAAGAGTGCACGTATTTTTAATTATACTCCTCTCATCTTTAACCTTAAATTAAAGAAAAAATTAATTTTCTTTATTTAAATCGAATTAAACTAAATAAAAATTTAATTATTTCATTTAAAAAATTATATTAAAGTCTGACCCTAAACAGATCATTTTTTCAAAAAAAAAGTCATTAAAATCTCCTAAATTTATCAATATTTTTTTAAAAGTAGAATTTAATAAAAAATATAAATATAAATGAAAATGAATAAAAAAATTATTATAAATTTTAAAAAAAAAGGTTAATAGAATTTTAAAAAATATCTTTTTTAAATAGCTACTTAACGGAGAAAAAATAAAACAAAACTTAAAAAACTATAAATAAATAAATAATTTTGGTGTTGTTTTGATAGTGATAATTTCATCAACACATCACTATCTTGGTGTTGATTTCTCACAACCAACACCACTAGGATTCTTATTTTTGAACAACAACGCCACATAGGTCTCTAATCTTTGAAATAAGTATCATCCTTTATGTTCTTCGAATAACATCACCAAAATGATGTTGATACTTAGAAACCAACACTATCATTTTATAGTGCCCTAGAATGGAATCCAAATATACCTTGAATTATAAGTTTGAAGGCATTCCTAGCAATGTTCAGAAGATTTTTAAAGTTTCATACTTTAGTTTTGATATTCGAATAATTGCACCACAGTGGTGTTGATTATTGAAAACCAGCACCACCATTTTGTGAGATCAATATATTCACATTGGTTTTAATATTGGAGTAACAACACTACAATAGTATTAATCGTTAGAAATCAACATTGTTGTTTGTGAGATCAATAGATTCCATTTGTTTTGATCTTCGAATAGCAACATCATAGTGATGTTGATCCTCAGAGATCACTACATCAGCATCATCTTAATGTTGGTTGTAATAAATTAGTACCAAGGTGATGATATTTTGATAAAATCAGCATTAAATTGGTAATAATTTAATCAAAGTACACCAAAGTAATTTATTTATTTATAGTTATTTAATTTTTAATTTAATTTATTTTTTTATAATTAACTATTTAAAAAAAAAATTTTTAAAAATTACTTTAACGTTCCTTTAATTTTATAATTTTTTATTTTTATTAAAATTTTAAACAATTATTGATATTTTAGGAGATAATCATGAGTTTAATAACGAATTAAAAAAACTTTTTTGGGTCATCAATAAATTTTATTTGAAAAATTAGAGGGGTATAATCGAAAATAAGTGCGCCCTTTACAAATTGTGCCCTTTGGAAATTAAGTAACTTTAAGTGTGTCATTTAGTCAATGGTTGAAATCACTTTGATCAAAATCATTTTAACTTAATAAAATTATTTTGAAATTATTATGATAGTCATGAGTTGCTATAATTATAAAAAAAAATGATAAACCCAGTTAACCTCATTGACTATCTCTGGGGGTAGTCGGCCCGATCCCACGGAAGTTTTCCACCGGCCACCATGGTAAATCGGGAAGCACTCGCTGTGGACGGCCCAGAAGCCCAGCGTCTTTTAATTACAAGTCTCATTTGGAGGATGAGTTGCTATAATTATAGTAACTATGGATTATAGCTGCTATAATTATAATATTTATAGACCATACATATTATAATGTGTCATAGTTATGGATCATAAGTTGTTATAATAATATTTAAGTAATTTTGATTAAATTTAAATGATTTAAATTAAATTTAAATAATTTTAATTAAGTTGGTAAAAAATATCTTGAGATAAAAGTTCTATGTGTTTTAATTTTGATCATGTTGAAATAATTTTTTTATATATATTATATTAGCTATGGCCACTACAATAACATTGGAATAAAGATATTCATAGGATCAACACATGAATATGATGGGATGCTATTTAATTTTTTTTAATAAGAACACCCTCTAACAATTAAAAAAATATCATTTTGATTTTTTTTACCGATTTACAAAGGATGACTTGCCATGCGAAGAGCCCTAAGTAACAATAGTTACCTCGTGGACAATCTAACTCATCGTGATAACAGCCTAAACTATCATTCTTTTTGGAAAGATGGGAAAAAGTATAAATTAACAAAAGAGATGTAGAGACAATACTAATGGGTAATGGGCAATAAAGGTATTGTTGGTGTAGTTGATATCAATGATCAAACTTAAGTTTTGATGAATGATAAATGATTAAAGTTAATTGTTGGTGATCTAATGCTTTTATCAAGTGTGCAAGATATAAACTTGATGGGTCTAAAGGACTAGACATCAGGCTGAAATCCAACTAGATTGATAGTTGGCACGAGTCCAGGTTGGTTGAGACATCATAGAAGGAAGTCCAGGTTGGTTGACAACTAGCTGAAGTCCAGATTAGTTGAGATCTGACAGGAAGTCTTGGCGAGTCAAGGGACCTGGTCAAGAAAGTCTACGACTGGTAAGTAAAGTAAGTCACTAGAGAAGAGTGATTCTGTGAGAATGCGTTCCCGGTTGAGGAAACTGTAAGCGTCGGTCCGACCTAAGGTTTCAGCGAAACACGAAGTCAGGACCGAACAATCAAGAAACTGTCATGTACTACTACTCTCTTTATATACTATGTTAACTCTGTTTTGCAGGTTACACTTATTGTACTAACCTTATTATGCAGGAAGTCAAAGTCTGGAAAAATAGGACTCCAGGCACTCGGACCAAGTCTGGGCGCCAGGGGTGGTCCAGTCACCCGGAAGGGTACGATCCACCGAGGCACCCTGCTAAGGTGGTGCGCGACGGTTGGCGAGTGCACATCAGCGATCCGAGCGACCGGAGGTGGATAAAACTCTAGAGGTATAGTTTCGACAAGGGTGCGCCATGTCAGCCCTATGGGGGTGCCCGGACTTGGTCCGGGCACCCGGAGATGCCCTATTTAAAGAGCTTCGACCAGCTGCTTTAAAAGATCAATTGCTACGACTTTCTCTCTTGCGTGTTGCTCTGAAGATGACTCCAGGACACCGAAACGCTGATCCGACAATCTACAACTAAGTTCTTCAATTCTATTATGTTTGTTGTCGGTAATTTCAGTTTTTCAAGCTTCTTGTACTTAAATTGTAATCGATTCGATATTATAGTGATTGTCCAACGAAAGTATTCAACGAGTGTGAACCTTAGAGTAGGAGTCATCGAAGGTTTCAAACCAAGTAAATATAATTTGTGTCTTTGATTGGGTGCTTCTTTCTTTTTTACTGCGTTCTCTACTCGTGATTTTAGGAAAAGTAAAAGACGCAATTAACCCTCCCCCCCCCCCTCTAGTGTCTCTACAATCCTACAGGTGTTAGAAGGTTTACTCAAGTGGTAACTGAAATAAGAAAAAAAAAATAGCATCGTCATATTCATGTAAGCATATGATCATGTAGTCTAAAAAAGAAACAAATTAAAGCAAGTACTAGAATATCAATAATCACGAATCCAACTCACATATAAAGAGGTAACATATGAGAATGACTTATATCTTCACTAGGTGAATATGAATTATCAAGCTTAAACTATCAATGTAGAGCACATCATCATCCAAGCAACAGCATGCATTCGATGTATCCAATCGTATGAAGGAATTCAAAACTCAATAGGTAAACCTAAAAAGATTTTACGATTATCAAAGAATTATGAGGGAACATGTAGGAGATAATACCCAATACCAAGAGAAGTGTAAACTATACAAACGAAACAACCAAAATTAAGCAAGCATATGTACACAAAGAAAAAAGAAAATAAGAAATAAAAATGAACGAACTTCCCTTTAAGTTGGGTAGATAGAATCATGAAGTCACATTCTCTCCATTATCATTTCTTTTACTTTCATGTAATTTCTTAAGACAATGCCAGTCACTTTTATAGTTATCCTTGTAGAGATCTCTTGTATCTTGACTACTCCTAGATCTCAACTTACCGTGTACGTATTAGTTCGAGATGAGAGTTGTATAACAGTACTTTTCCCCCACTTGGAACTCCTTCTACATGATTTTCTTGTTGCAAAAAGCTTTAGGGGGCGTTTGGTTTACAAGTTTTCCATTTTCATTTTCTAGAAAATGCACATTTTCTAGAAAATAGAAAATGATAATTTATCATTCTCTATTTTTCTAGAAAATGCTATATCTTT
>JBAMIE010000118.1:442116-453298 GCA_037177295.1 Kaempferia parviflora
AAAAAAGAAAAGAAATTATCGGTGAAAAAATAAAAATTGAAAAAAAAAAATTCTTAGGCCGTCGTGGTCTCATGCAAGACCTCGGGGCGCCATAGGGTCTCTCGCGAGGCCTTCGCATTGCCGCATCTTGCATGGGGCTTCACCCCACCCAAGGTCTAGTGCATGGCCTCACGTGATCTCGATGTTGTGCATGTTGGCGGGAGGAATAAGAAATTTTGCAGTGTCGATCGGTACGATAGGAGATTTTAAACTATGTATTGTACAACCCTACTTATGAATGGTACTATAGTTAGAAAATATTTATTAGCTAATTAACCGTCATAACTATATAAAAAAGTAAGAATATTATATAATATATATTAAATTGACGCAGTGGTGGACACATGAATTTGAGTTTAGAGACCCAAATTAACACCCACTTTTTGAAAAAAGTTGAGAATATTAAAGAGCTATTAGTTATCTTTAAAAAATTTAAAAAATAACTTGTTTATATCACATACTAAAATATTTAAAAGGGGGACACTAGTAACTCCAATTTTTGTCTGCCTCAAAACAGTTCTTTTTAGGTACCTTTCAACGTGTTTTTGTTGTCCTTCTAAAAAAAGTCATGGTATCTACATTGCTCTTATTCTAATTCAATTGTAGTTTCAACTGTTGTAAGAATTAATAAATAGGTATTATTAGTTTACATACATTTTGTTAGTCAAAGGTACATATCTTGCTAAATGTTAGATAGGTGATATTCATTACTACATTTTTTTTATTAGTATAGAAATATATCTAGTAATGCTCCCTGAGATTCTAAATCATTTATAGAAAATTACACGTTAGTATATAATCTATCTTAATATTTACTTTTCTTTTTTAATATTTATTAAACCCTTAAAAGTTTCAAATCTAGCATATGCTTTTCAAATCGAATCTCAGTTGTAATTTCATTCAATACGTATTAAAGTCATGACGTGGATTAATGTGACACTTTGCCTTGTCAACAGAGCCCACATATGAGCTTGGACTTGGATAAAAAAACTCTTGAACCCTTATTAAAACTAAAATCCCAAATATCCTTATTGGATTCAACTCAACTACTCCATTAAATATAGATTCACAAAGGGCAGAAGCTCGGCTCCTCTCTTTTTTATAGGGTTTACAATCTTCTCCCATTCCTTCTTCACAGACCCAACCTTCTCCCCTTTCCCCCTTTGCCAACCCATCTCCATGTTCCCTCACAGCTTTGTCTTTACTATGGCCATAAGAAAGAATGATTAGATCCATGTTTGATAATCCTCTAATTTATGCAAGTAAAAATGAATGATCTCAAGTATCATTAGAGAATGGGTTCCTTCTAGCCCCTCCCATCCACCCCCACCCACTTACCACTATCATATTTTGCATTATTATCATGTGTGTGTGTGTTGTAGATATTGTGTTGTGATAAAACCAGACCTTTTCAACTACTATTATTCTTTCTCATGCTAGAAGTGGCATCCATATCACAAGAAGATGGACACTCAACAATTGCTCAACTTTTCATCATGTTTGTGGAACCATTCTCATTTCTCAAATTTTGGGTCCTTTCTGGCTCATTTGCAGTCAATTGTTTTCATCAAAAAAAAAAAAAAAAAAAAAAAAAAAAAAAAATCTAACAACACTTTGATTCATTTGGGAGCTCCATAGCCATCAACAACATGGAATTTCAATCACATAATACCTTGTTGCTACTGCAGTGTATTGATCTGCACTTTAATAGGTTATGTTGATCAAGTTGCATACCATGTTTCCATAAAAGATCAAAAGGTAAGAATGGTAGATATTGAGAAAGTGAATTTTGCAAAAGGTAAGGGAACTGAGATGATGATAGAATTAAAGGGGAGAAGAACAGAGGATTTGCACGGTTTAATATTAGACGAAACCATTGTTCTAAGATCCTTCATAAACAGCTTATGAAGCCATGCGCTTATCTAGTAAGTACTGCATTTATAAGCACATAGGATTATGTGGGTTAGATCTATCTCTATTGTGTCAAGTTCTGTCTCATATTAATGCTGTTTAGATTAAACCAATTTTACCAAATAATAAATGCAGAGACTATTCTACGTTTTCCTTAGCTAATGTGTTTTTTTATCTGCATGACATTATTTGGATTGATAGGGGTTATATTCTTTTCTTTCTTTGTATTGCTTAGATTCATCTTGGGAAATTTTATTTGGAAATTAGATTGATTAATTTAATTATTAAGTGATAGATGTAAATTTTGTTTATATAAATTGCTTATATTGATTAATTTAATCTATTCTATAGTAGCTAGTAGTTGAGAACTTTTATTTTTTGTGACATCATGTTACTCTACATTATAGTCAATATATATACCTGATGTTTGTTTTAGAATATTATGGCCGCATACACATCCACATGTGCATTATTCAGTGGTTCAAGAGTTTATATACACTTTTAAAACCTTGGTTAAATTCAGACTATGATATTCAGAAGTGGAAAAATGGTTCCATACTAGTAGAGGGCAATTTACTAATCATCATGCAACATCAAACTTGGTCTATCAATGTTTTTGTGGTCTTTTGCAGGTTCCTGTTCTGGCCTATAAATAACAATCAAAGAAAATAGTTTACAATATTAGAAATCCTACATCTATCGTAACTAAAAACTTAAAACCAATGATAATTATCAAATATTTAATTTTCCTGCTGAACTTGACTATGAAAGCTGAGGACATATCCCAAATTGTGCTTTTGTTACCCTAATAAACTTTATTGTATGGTGCCCACATATTTCTTGAATTTGAATATATGAATATTACTTTTACTAAATACATTGTTTGATATTTGATTTAATGAAAATCTTAGGTAACATTTCGTGCTATGTGTCTAATATTGAACTTAAGGGTTGGTCTTGAGGATAAAGATCACAGTAGGGGCGTGTGTATATGAGGTGAGGCCAAAAACAACAGGTTGAATGGTCCATGAACTCTATGTATCATGTGCTGCTAAGATTAATGTCCTTCGGACAATTTCAGATCCTTTACCTTTCCTTATTTTTAACTTTGCTTTCCTTTTGGTGTTTAACTGTGTTGCTAACACTTGTGAAGTATTTATAGCTAACACTTGCTTCTGATCTATTACTATGTACCAACTGTGTTACAATAGCATTCTGCGTGAATTCATAATGTCTATTTCTCATGCAGCTGACTGATTTCGGGCTTTCCAAGGTTGGCCTTATCAACAGCACTGAGGATTTATCAGGTCCAGATGTAAGTGGATCTGTCCTCTTAGAAAATAATGAGCCAATGCCAGCAGAACAAAGGGCACTAAAGCGGGAGCAAAGGCAAAAACAATCAGCTGTTGGAACTCCTGATTATTTAGCACCAGAGATACTTCTAGGGATGCAGCATGGTTTATCACGTTAAACTTATCTATTGTTTCTTCTTATTGCTCTTGACTAGATACCAACTTATGCATCATAAATGACGTGTCTGGATTGCAGGCCCAACTGCAGATTGGTGGTCAATGGGTGTCATTCTTTTTGAACTTCTAGTAGGTATTCCTCCATTCAATGCAGAACATCCACAGGTATGCAATTGTGGACTTCAAAACTTCCAACAAAAATTTATAGGGGCTTGTATGATATGCCTTTTAGGTTAAAGAGAAATTTTATAAGATTATGGTATGATTGACAATAAGGCTGTGTTAGGTTTACTAGGTTAATATTGTAAGAATGTGATGGATATAATTCCAAGATTATGATATGATTGCCAATAGGCTGGGTTAGGTTTATTAACCGTGCCAATAATTTGTTTTGGATAAGTAAAAAATTTGTATGTTAGATAAAATCCAGGGACCCAACAACCGATAGTATAAGAATATGTCAAGTATGTTAGATAAAATTTCTGTGATGAATTTAAATAGGCTTTACTAATTTATCCTCTCTCACTTAGATATTTTTCTTTAGCAAAATTATGTTAGCAATTGAATTAAAATTTTCATTTTGACTTGAATGTTTATTGAAATGAATTATTATAAGATTTAGTCCTACATTTTTTCTATAATAAATTTATAGAAGAGTTTAAAAAATTACAAACATTGCTTGAATTTCTTTTAATTTGTGTCACACCATACCAAGGGGTGCTGCGTATCTACACCATTTGACGTTCATTACCACTATTAGATAAACCAAATAGGAAAGTTTTGCATGTGTCAATTAGCATAGGTGACATAAAAGAAATTTATATTTGTTGTTTAGTTTTGAGCTTCATCATTTACTGAAACAATATGCTTCAACTATGTTGCTTGCTACTTTACAAGAGTTACCATAGGCTTGGAATTTTATCACAACTATCTTTCATGTAATTTTCCTTCATAACATCATAAATATGATACTAAGTTTGTCAATTTCTATATGGAAAGCTTCTTTTCTCACGCTAGGGTCTTTAGAGCACCCACATTGGTATTAATGTGTGGGTGGTATAACACTCAAATGGTGTTACAACCAATGTGTGGTTGGGTGTTATAGCACCCACACATATGCTTGAATGAGCAAGAATATAATTGAAAATATATTATTTATTTAATGTAAAATTACAATAAAGATGAATAAGTAAACAGTGGGATTCACAAATAATGAGTGTTAATGTTAAAATGAATATGAGTATGTGTTAATAAAAGGGAGATGTTAATATAATGGGTATGTGACATATGGATCATATATTTTTTAAAAAGGTGGCATATATTAACGTTCAAAAATCAATGTGGATGCCCTTAAGAAAGAAATCTAATATAGGAGGAGGCCATTGCCAAACTCAATCGCCTCCCCTCTTCAAATTCATCCACACCAGCATATCTGTCATCTCCTGATAGCCAAGCCCACTTTATATCTTCATATTTCCTCGCTGCAGATTCTGCCTCCACTCTGCAGCTTCTGAAGTTTCCCAAGCTACTAGCACCACCAACTTCACCCTTCACTTTCAGTGCCATAGCAACTGCTCTGCCATTGGTTATCAAGATTTGTCTCCTTGTCACCTCTATCAATTTGTGATGCCACCCACTAAACATTAGAGTCATTGATTTCTTCTCTTCATGCTTGATCTTCAAAATGTTGTCTGTTCTGCTTAAGATCTGCACTAGGGTGGCGATGCCAGCTATCCTCAATGTGGTTAGGAAACTTCCGTTCTAAAAATCTTGGAGGAGGTATGTCGAAGGTTGAAAGTGCAGGTGAAGTCTAATGCTTTGGGTAATTTCTATTCCTCTACCTTCTGATTCCTTCCTGCCCCACCTCCTGCACCTAGATGTTTCTCTGATTTCATAGATGATTGTGCTCCAAATCCAAATTCAGATCCTTCGAACTCTATTCCCCTATTAACAGCTATACTACCTACCAACTTGTTTCATCAATAGCACTTCTTGATATAGAGTTCTGCACAAGTGCTTCCCTCCCTACAGAGCTTCTCTTATAGGGCTTGCATTGGTGAAAGTTTAATTCCTTCTGAGGTGCTTTCTTCAGCACTTCATTCTGCTTTCAGATCTTTTGCTTTCTTCAGCACTTCATTCTCTCAAATCAACCTTTCAGCATGTTCACTACCGTTCTCTCTACACTTCTTTCTAGTGTGCTTGGTTGTGCCAGACACTAGTCCCCCTCTCTCTCAAATCATTTTCTAGAGGTAGAATCCCTCTTTTCTAACAAGCAAAACTTATTTCCTTTCCTTAGCTTGCTTCTTCGTCTTAACCCTTATTCCAAATTTGCTTGTTTTTCCTTTCCTACACTCACTGTGTACCATATACACAATCCTATCAGCTAGTTATAGGATTCGTCTACTGCTTCCTTCTCCCTTTTCATCCGTTCATCATGTGCTGTTGTATGAGGCACCACAGGTAGAAGCTCACCCAAGAGACTTTTCTCCTGTGGTCTTGCTTCATCCTCTAGTCGTCCCTGTTGAATGTTTTCCTTCTCTCTATTCACCTTTGCACACACCAGTTAAAGAAGAAGCACACTCAAGAGACTTGTTATGTGGCCTTTCTTCATCCTTTCTCTATCAACTTATTGATTGATATGAGGTCAAGGAATCAGTACCTATGTGATCTGCAACAACTCTTTCAAGCTTTGTTGATATGGCTAATTTTGTGAACACCAAATGCCTATTATTTCTTACAGATACTATTTTGTTAGAATATCTGAGGAAACAAAGATTGATGAAGTTTTCTCTAATTAGAAAGAAATAATTGAAATGTATGAGCGGAATACACATTAGCATTGTCCTTTTTAACTCTTTGAAATATACTTAGCATTGTCACTTCTCAAAGGAACATAAGATGGAAAAGATTCAAAAGGCTTTTTCAATTAAGAGTAGTAACATTCTAGAGTACTCACCAATGAAGGTAACAAAGTATTTAAAATTATAACACTTTCAACACAAACAAAAAAAAAAAATTGTGCCATTCTAAAATATGCATCACTGAAGTTGACAAATTATTTAAAACCAACAGTTAAAGTTCATGGCTAAAACTATTTTCAAAAACTTGAGCTATTAGGAAAGCTCCAATTTATATATTTGTATTGTAAATACTCTCCCTTCGTGTGTGGGTTTGGGTGACACTCTCTCTTCATGTGTGGGTTGGATACTTGATTTGATTGACATGACCTCATAACATATGAATGATTCAATTTTTTTTTTTAAGATAGGTAGGATTTGAGCTTTATATATAATTGTTAGCCAATCAATTTTAAAGGGGAATGCTAATAATATAATTATATAAATTGTTTCCTTATCTAAGGAGCTTCTTCTGGGGCATGTGGTTTACCAATCAGACCCTATATATCCAAACATGCTAAGAAGGATGTTGGGGCATCTTTGTGAACACTAGCAAGAAATGAAGATTGGACGTGCTCACTTAATTGCAAGACATACGCTCTAGGTTCTAAAGATTAGATAAAATGTGAATATTTTGGAGTGGAGAAGAACCCATGAGATTGTTTTGGAGTGGAGAAGAACCAAGCACTGGAGAAGTTAAGTGTTTAGCCTCCACCAATTGATACAATGCTTTAGATTTAGGCCTTGTTTTGTTCACTTTTCCTTCCTTAAATCATAATGGAAATAGAATCAATATTAGAGGTTACCAAAAAAGTAATTTAGTGTGTTTACATGTAGATAATAAGCTGAAAGGATATCTTTATTAATCTATCAGAATGGTGCAGAAGCAACTCATTACATTATTGTAATGCAAAATAGGTATAGGTTCTCACCGTAGTTTAAACTTTCAATTTGTATCGGAGTTTTAGTTTATAATCGAAATGATATGGTTTTGATGTCGTATCGTTTCATACTTATATAGTTTTGATATTTTTTAAATATAAAATATATTAATTAAAATTAAAAATTTTGATTTAAATATTAAAAAAATTAAAAATTTAAAAAATAAATAATAATAATAATTTAAAAAAGATGAATCGTGGCGTGACCCTATGATGACCTTCGTGGGTCAACAAAGGCCTTCACGATCCCACCCGCGACAACCTCCACGGGATCTCAAAGACCCCCGCGATCCCATCCGCGGCAACCTCTGCAGAGTTGCGGAGGCGCCACAATCCCGTGGCGATCTCCGCAGGGTCGTGGAGGCCCAGCGATCTCACAGAGGTTGCCACCGCATCGCGACACCTCTGTGATCCTGCAGCGTCTTGCGGTGTTGGGCAGTAATAAATTTTGCCCATTTCGACCGAAACAGTCAAAATTTTAATCCATGAGTTTCACATTGTCTTAAAATTTGACATTAGAAAAAGTAAAGAATAGGTTTCATTATAGGATAGAGTTATCAATGTTCAAGAATTGGAGATAAAATTATTGTACTAGAGTGGATTTCGAAAACTGAGATTCTAAATGTTACAAGTTCAGCTTCTAAGTAAGATTAAATGATGAAATTGAAGGTAATTTTACTAGAACCAAGACAAAATTAGGCATGGAATAGTTATGAATGAAAAACTAAAAGATTCAGTGAGACTTAAATGAACAGGGACCGTCAATGAAAAAATTCAAAGATGTCTGTCTTTGCCTTGTTTTAAGACTATAATGCTAAAGGTATCTTTCCAGCACTAGTGGCTTACATTTGATGTCTGCCAAACTTGGGGGGTCTATGATAGTTAAATACTTCCAGGTTAAAGATCATTTCCACTAACCCTCTAGTGAGGTAGGTCATGAACGTTGAATACTAAATTCTTTTATTAAATCCTTTCAACGATCCTATCCTATATAAGTGCCGTGTCAAATGACATCCCAAATTGTGCTATTCATTCATTTGAAATTGGCTGACTGCAAATTAATATTTTGTAATTGTTTGTGTAATTATGCTTATCCCTTGGTTACCAATGTCTACTTTACTCATTATCTTTTAGGATAAAGTCGTGTCTTTTCATAGTTTTATATTTTTTTAAGCAAAGTTGAGTATCTTCCTAATTGCAGAAAATTTTTGACAACATCATGAATCGAGATATACCCTGGCCACAAGTGCCTGAAGAGATGAGCTATGCAGCCTATGATTTGATTGGCAAGTAAGATCTGAGATGTAATTAAACTTTGGTTATTTTCTTGTTTGACAATGCTCTAAATATTATTACATTACGTTTTTCTGGTTGGAGTAGCAGTAGCATATTAGGTACTTGAGTTGTAATTGTGCTCTATACTGTAAAATACATTTCTCTGACCCTAAGATGTTTTACGTATGCATTAAAAAAAAATTCAAATTGACTCGACAACCAAACCCATCCTTTACTTGTTATTCAGATTGCTAATTCAAAACCCAAGCCAACGACTTGGAGCAACTGGTGCTGGGGAGGTAAATATCATTTAGCATGATCAACATCTTTAATTAGTGCAGCAAAACCTGACATTACTGTTTTACACTAGGACAGGTGAAGGCACATCCATTCTTCGATAGCATTAACTGGGACATGCTCGCTTTGCAAAAGGTTACATTGATCGAGTCTAGACTACTTACGATCCGAGATTCAGGTTCTTTTTCAAACACAACAGAAAGAAACATGACTGAATTAAGTTTGATTCTCTCTTCACAGGTAGCATTCATCCCCTCACCTGAAGGCGAAGAGGACACAAGCTACTTTGCTAGCCGGCATCAATGGAACCGAAGTAACGAGCAGCTTTTGGCAGCATCACGTGACTATGATGATGGATCGGACACATGCAGTATGAGCTGCGGCAGCAGTCCTCACAGCTCCAGCCAGGATGATGAAGTAGAGTGATATATTTTCCATTTTTTATCATGGAATTGGTCATTCTTGGAGATAACATTCTGTTTAAAATTTTCCTTGAACAGGTAGATGAATGTCGCAGTATGGCAGACTTTGCGCCACCGCTTTCTGGGAATTATTCCTTCAGCAACTTTTCTTTCAAGGTAGGAGTTTCACTGAGCCATAGTAATTCTGGTTATGAAAGATTATGCTGTGATAAAATCTCATCTCATTCTCCTGCAAAATCATGCTCAGAACTTGTCGCAACTGGCTTCAATCAACTACGACCTGATAACAAAATGCAGCTCTAGCAATGAATCAGCAGAAACTTCTCATCCCTGAGACCAATTTTGAGTCAGCAACTCTTTTCATTTCGTGTAACTTGTTTTGAATTGCCAAGAGTCAGGCAGGCTGTCAATGGTAGCTCCTAATTTGTCCATGCAAAATATTTGTGGATGTGTATATATAGCAGCAAGAGTGTGAGGAATACATAGAAGTTTGATCCTGCCGACTTAGATATGAAACTTATAGACGAGGTGAAGTTTTCTTGAAGAATATTTTAGTGTTCCATATTTTTTCCATTTGGGTCAAGTTTTATAGATTTTTTCCTTCAGGCTTTTCAGATCAAACTGTAAATACCACGTCGTATAACCCTGATGCATCCGTCAAGAAGCACTTGTACTTGGTGTACCTTCTATGATATATGCCTTGACCCAATTTTGAGGTTCCTAAGCAACCTGTGAATTGTATTCAGCTTACAAAATGATTGATTATCCATCAATTCACGTCATCATGCCTTCATCTTACAAAAATGTCCCCTGCCAATTTCTGTTTGTTCATCAAAATGATTGATAATCTTGTGGTGGTGATTCAGTGGTGGTAATTCAGCTTGGAATTCAGTCTAGCCTGAATCAGCATACATTCGAGTAAAATGTCTCCTCATTGTGTTAAATAAAGGAAGGGGGTGAGTCAAAACATATTGGAGGATATGTGTTGCTTTAATTGTATTGATTACCAGAAAGGATTTGATTGAAACGTAATTTACTGAACCGTATGTTCTGTATGTTCAGGTTGCAAGCCGATTTAATTATGCTCATGAATTCAAATTTTTTTTTTTAAACACCTTTATAGATGCAAACTCATATAAAGAATTGAATTTAAGCACCTTGTAATCAAATTTGAAGAAATTGTGAGATGTTTTTTTAGAATTTGGCTTTAACACAAGTTGTAAGATGGATTTGTGATTAAAAATATTAAAAATGTTGAATTTATGGCACATAACCTAATTTTTAAAATTGATTATCCCCTAGAACTCGACGTTATGTTTGAATAAATAATCGTAAACTCAGCTTAAATTAAAATTAGAGATGGTGACATTTTGTAGGTTCATGACTTTAACACAAGTCGTATTAATCTTGGATTTATGGGATAAGCTAATTGCAAATTAGCTTGCAACCTGGATGATGCAGTAGGAATTTACCACCGCACCATAGAGCGAGTGTCAGGGGTTTGTGTCCTCTCGGGGCGGTGTGATAGTTAAGACATGAGAGGTTATCATATAAGGTCTGAGGTCGAAACTTGATGTTTCCAAGCATATACCTTCTCATGCTTTAATCATTTGCACTATTGGCTAGTAGTCACCTGTGATTTACCTCCTCTATGTTGGTTTAAGGATTGATTGACAGGGACACTAGGGATGAATAAATTACCTTTTTACCACGAGTGTCAGAAGATTTGTTAGGAGTTTCCTCGACGACAAGCCTTAATATCTAAATTATCATGATGTCATGAATGACAAAATAAAAAGGAGAGACCTTTCATGAAGTACATATTTACCGGGTCGTTTTTGGAGTGGAAAAGGTTTTGAAATGAGGTGGAGAGAGTGAGAGCATTTCAATTTGTGATGTGCTTAATCGGTTTAGGCAAAGGTTGGAAGGGT
>JBAMIE010000118.1:465310-483341 GCA_037177295.1 Kaempferia parviflora
CCAACATAGATTTTTATTAATCAAACCCTAGATTAATTCCTCAATCAACTCCCAACTAAATGGATATTTCAAACAGGCTTTATCTACGCCTAATAGGATATCCCCTCGAAATGTGTCATATGACCTCCGATTAATTCCCAGAAAATTTCTAAAAATTCCTAAAAATTTTCATATCGCATATTCACCAATAATAATAATTATTTAATTATTATTTATTACGATATCTTACATGAGTTGAGAAGAATTAATCCCCGGTTGGAATGAAAACTGTATTAACGTTGTGCCCACAAGCTTACACAACTAGTACCTTGATTAGGAGGGTGGAATTGGGAAGAAGGAAACGAGAAGAAAAGGAAGAAGAAAAGAGGCATCAAGTATGGAGGAATTCAGAACAAGGGTACCTTACTTGAATGAGTTGAAACTCACAATCAACTTACTTAGAAGAAGCATTGTGATTCTTATCTTGTGTCAACAAGAAGAAACTGTGCACTCTAGTTGTTTTGCATGACGAAGTCTTGGTTCTCACCTCGCTTTGCCTCAATAACAACAAGAGCAGCTTTATTGCCTTAACTCATTTTTTTGGATCTGAAGGAAGTCGTTCTGAAAGGGGGGAATTAGTGGGTGTACATAAGGTGGAGAGAGCCGTGTGTGCATTGAGCTGGACTGGTTTTCAAACTCATTCTGTGTCCATCAGCCAATGGAGCAATATGTTTTGCCTTTGTTGATTGATAAATTAAATTGACAATGATTTTCTAGGCCATGCTTGAATTACTAAGCTTTAGAAATTCAGCTATGAGAATGAACCCTCCTAGTTGCCATGGGAAAAGATCAAAAATTGCATTTGGGGTTCAATCCTTTATGATACAGCAAATCTTGCTCTCAAAGTGTAAATTGTTGCAAAAAGGTGATTACGCTCCCCAGGCACCCTAAGAGTCATTTCTCAGGTTATGTGAAGAGAGATAAATCACGTGGTCAGCTTATAACTGACCTGCCAATGGCTAGGGGATGAGAGGAGTTTATTTTTAGGGCATGCGTCCTCTGAGCATTGATCCCTTGCCTCGTTGTATGCTCTCAAAGTGCAAACTTCAAACCCATGGTTGTCAATATCAATATTGGTATCTGAATTTTTCAAAACCCTAGGCGGCTATATCCAATTTGTGACAGAATTGATAAAAAATTTTCTTAAAGTAAAATATAAAACATATTAAAACCCTCTGAAATAATGTATCTTTTCAATTATTAGATATGAATGCCACAAAATTTCATTTAGAATCACAAATAATTTTCAATGTCAATGTCAATATCAATATTGGTATCTGAATTTTTCAAAAGCCTACGCATTAGCTATATCAAATTTGTGATAACAGAAATGATAAAATAAAATTCTTAAAGTAAAAACAAAACATATTAAAACCCTCTAAGATAATGTATCTTATTAGATATGAATGCCACAAAACTTCATTGAGAATCACAACTAATTTTCATTTTCAAAAAGTCAATAAAATTTTAATTCATTGTTGTACTTTTATATCTGTATTATAACTTTTGTTGACCTACCTATTTAAAATCTATAATTGCAATTTCAATTTAGTTTTAATTTATTATTTCTGATTTAAATCACTTTAATTGAAATGATTCAAATAAATTTAATTTAATTATTTAAATTATTTTAATCATCAACTTTAATTGATTTTAATTAACAAAAAAAGAGTAAATTTATTAAATTAATTTTATTTAATAAAATTAATAAATTAAAATATGATTTAAAAGTAAATTTACTTTAAATTTGATTTAGTTTTTTAAGTTAAATTGCACTTATTCTAAATCTATAGTTGAAACTAGATTTAACTAATTCAATCTAAATCAAGGTAAAATTTAATTTAATTTAATTTGATTTAAAATTTCAATTTAGTAAAAAATACATCAAGCAACTTGATGGTTACAAGATTTGAGTCATTCTAGAACACGTCGAAAAAATCAACTAAAGCTGGATTGCCTATGCTAATCGTGATTCAACTTGGTTGATTGTATTTGGATTGGTTGAGTTTGCTTGCCATGGGTAAAAACATTAATAATGCATCGTCTCTAGTCTGAGTTGGGAAATTGGTTCCTTGTGATTAGACGCAATGTGATATTTGTTAAGTGTTTTAAATTAGATTTGATGTTTGTATTTGATAATCTTATAGAGTGTGGAAGTTTATTCCACTATATGGGGTTGACTATATGGATTCTTCTCCGTGGTTCTATCCCCTACTATATCATCATCTATACATAAATAAATTTTTATCTTGTTTTATTGTTGATAACCAAGTTTTTTTTCTTCCTCGTTTGATGTGCAAATTTGTCATTGTTTCACATTATTGGCCATCCAAGTACATATCCATACCGTTTTAAACACGTCTCTTTGAGTTTTTTTCTAAATAGATGCAACTCCGATTTTCTCTCTAATACTTTCATTTCTTATTTTGTCCATCTTCATATGTCCAAATACCGACCTTAACATCCTCATTTTTACAACTCTCATCTTCTGCTCATGTACTTAGTCATGGTTCAACATTCATCATCATATAACATTGCAGGTCTAACCGCCGTTTTGTAGAACTTCTCTTTAAATTTTAGAGGTACGATCACATAAAACACTCGATGCTCTCCATTTCAATTATCTTGTTTGTATTCTAGGTAAGACATCTCTCAATCTCTTGATCGTTTTGTAAAAATGATCCTAAATACTTAAAGCTCTCTATTCTAGAGAATTCATCATTTCCTATATTAATAATTATCTCATCACGTCTAATATTACTAAACATAAATTTCATATATTTTGTCTTACTCTACTAAGCCTAAACCTTTCACTTCTAATATTTTCTGCAAGATTCTAGTTTAGCATTTATTCCTTCAGTCTTATTTACTAAAATAATATTATCTGTAAACATGCATCATGTGTCTTGAATGTGTTAGTGAGTTCGTATTAGTGTAAAAAAGATAGAGATTTAGAGCTGATCGTTGATGTTAACCTTATCGTTATTAGAAATGCTTCGGTTAATCTTCCTAGTCTTCACTCTGTTATTACATTTTCATACATATCCTTAATTAGTTTAATATATGTTATGCTAACACTCCTCTTTTTTTAGAAGTATTCATATAATTTCGTGTGATACTCTATCATAAGTTTTTTCTAATACTAGGGGTCTTGGGTTCGGGTCAGGTCGAAGCAAGGATATTACAAAAAAAATCTCAACTCAAACTCGAACACAACTAGAAAACCCTAACCCGAATAAAACCAACTTGAATAACCTGACCGACCCGATTAAAAGTCTTATAATTTGCCACTTTATCTTAATACTTAATCATTATTATACTAACCTTCTTCTACTATGTATATAACATCTTAATTTTTAAAATAAAATTTGATTTAACAAAAAAAAAAACCCAAAAGCCTAAATTCAGCTCAACCCGGGCCAACTTAAGATCCCAACACAACCCAAAAACCCCTAACTTAAATCGAACCTTAACCGAAAACTCCCAATCCTAACTCGTGGCTCGACTTGGGTCGGGCTGGCGGGTCGAGTTTATTTTTGACACTCCTAATGAATATTGTGTAGATCTTGCTTTTGCTCTCTATTTTTATTTTAATTTGTTGCCAAGATGTATAGTTTCTATCGTTGACCTTTCATGTATGAACCCAAATTGATTTTCGGTCACTGTAGTCTCCTTTCTTAAATTTTTTTCTATTACTTTTTTTCAAATTTCATGGTATGACTTATTAATTTAATACCCCTATAGTTTACACAATTTTATGTGTCTCCCTTGTTCTTATATAAGGGAACTAGAGTACTTATCCTCATTGATCAAATATTTTTTTCCTTTTCAATATCTTGTTAAATAATTTATAAGTCATTTAATATTTTATTTTCCTAGACACTTACATACTTTTATCGTAATATCATGTAGTCCAACGACTTTTCCATTTTTGCATCTCATTTAAATCTTGTTCTACTTCTGAAGTTTGAATTTACGATAAAATTTTAAATTTCTATACTCTTGACCTACTTAAAATACCTAAGTTAAGTTGATCACCTAAACCTTTAAAAAGTTTATGAAAATACCAATTCCACTCCTCTTTTATGTCTCTGTCATTTACTAGTCCCCTATTGCATTCATTTTTAATACATTTTATTTGGATAATATCTCTTATCTTCTTTCTTTCACTCTAGCTATACTATAAATGTCTCTTTCCCCTTATTTTGTATCCGATTTTTGATATAACCGTTCAAAAGTTCTATTCTTTGCTTCGTTCACTATTTCTTTGCCTCTTTCTCGCCTATTATATATTTTTTAAAGTTTTCCTGGTTCTTACAAATATATAATTCCTTATAGTCTATTTGTTATTTTTCACTCTCTTGCATTTTCTCATTTAATCGTCAAGTTTCCTTACGTAGTGGTGCATGCTCCTTTGACCCACTGAGTACACTCTTGACTACTATTTCAACTTTGACAACATCTTATCTCATGTTCTATTAGAGTTATCGTATATTTTACTCCTACCTTGTCCTTTAATATATTTTATTTTTTATCCTTTAATTTCTGTACTTAATTTTATGAGTCGTGTATATTTTTCTTTTATTGATAATATGATTGAGGTGTATATCCAACACTACTAACCTATGTTGGGTAGTTAAGTTTTCTCCAAGGATAGACTTACAATATTTACAAATCTTTCTATCCCTCTTCCTAATCATATGAAAGACAATTTGCAATTTATTATTCCTACTTTTGAATGCGACTTCTCTTTCCTTAAAAATAGTATTAGCTCATATGCTATCACAAAATTCAATATAAATTTTCTTTCTTCGTTTCTTGTTCCAAACTCACACCCTCTCATATTCATTTTTCATTGTGATATGCCCATTTAGATCACCTCCTATTATAATCAAAATGTTTTGTAATACTTCATCTAGGTCGTCTCAAAATCTTGATTTGATATTTTCATCTAATCGTACTTAGGTGTATATGTATGTTAATTATGTTCACAGTTTCTTTTACCACTACTATCTTGAGAGCTATAATTCTATCCCCTTTCTAACTACTCTTACAACTTCATCATTTAACAAACTATCTACAATAATATTCACTCCATTTCTTGTTTTACTTGTGTTTGAGTTCTCTATCATCTTTGCCTTCTCACCTACCGTGTTGTCTCTTATACACACAAAATATTAATTCTGCCCCTAATCATTGTATTTACTACCTCCGTTACTTTACTAGTGAGGGTTCTCATCTTTCAAATCTTAGACTATTAGTTTTCTTATAATATTTATTTTTATCCGACCTATAGTATGAGAACTTTTGCCAATTGTAACATTACATTCAAGTTCTCATGGAGATATAGTGGTCCTTATCGATACGTTACAGACTCTACAATGCGAACTCTTGCATATTTAACACTGCACTTGAGTTTTGGAGATGTAGCGGTCTTTGAACAACCTGGCATTAAAACAATAGTTTAATAGATTCATTCATTGAACAATTGCTTTAGCTTAACGCTGGGTGGCAACCTAACACAATCCTTCTTTATCTGGGCTTGTGACCGGTTATGACGTCGTTATGGGCGGAGTTTAATATAACAATTGTGTTGTATTTTATTTTGGGTAGACTATTGAAAAGATATAGTTTAGCTTTCTAGTTATTGTATGACTATTAAGAGTTTAGATAGCCACAATTCTAAGGTTCTAGTGTGACCTATAAGTGTGTAGGGGTAACCTAAATAAAACATCCTAACTGGCTAGCCTTCCTGATAGAGTCAGGTTGACCTAAGTAGGTAATTATTTAAATTAAAATCAAAATTATTTCAATTCTTATCAAATTTGATTTAAAATCTTAATTTAGTATAAAATATATCAAATTTAGTGACGTTTTGCATGATTGTTAGACATGGTAGGATACATGTTAGAGATCTGTGATAGAATGGGATCGACCACACTTGACTTAACTTGGTTGGTCATATTGGGATTGTTTTTTACTAACCATGGTTAAAAAACATAGGAATGCATTCCTACAATGTATTGGGAAACAAAATTATTCCTTGTGATTAAACATGGTGTTTTGATGTTTGTATTTGATAATCTTTTAGAGTGTGCAGATTCAAATACTATATTGTGTTGGTCGGCATGGGCGGAATTTTCCGTTCTACCCGTGGATCAAAACCGACATGGTGTCGTGGATGTAACTGCGACCTCGCGGCGCCCATCGCGAGGTTGCAAAGATAATCACCACGAGGTTGCAGATGTCTCCGTTTATTTTAAATATTTTTTTAAAATATTTTTTTTATACTATTTTTCATTTCTAACCGTTAATTTAAATTCCTTATAGAAGTAGTCATGCTACCTCCGATTTAAAAAATAATAATTAATTTTCAATTTTTTTCAAAATTATTTATTTATTTATTATTTTTCATTTTTAACTGTTAATTTAAATTTCTTCTCTTATTTTTTTTTTTTTTAAATTTCTCCTTAATTCATTATTTTTTTTATGAAGGGTTGCCTTGGCACAATGGTAAAGTTGTTGCCATGTGACCTAGAGGTCTCGGATTTGAGTCTCGAGAACTACCTCTTGCAAAGCACAATAGACCCTTTCTAAGGATCTGCATTGGTGGATTCGACTCAACTACGTTTTGAAAGTATACAAAATTTTCAAATTCAAATGTAATTTTATTAAATTTAGAATCTAAAATTTTAAATTTTATTGAGTTGGGATTGGAGTCAAATTATATATTTTTCATTTTTAAAAACTATATTTATAAAATTAAAAAATTTACTTACAAAATTTTAAATCTAATTTAAGCCTAATATAATATTTTACATTCCAAAATTTGAAAAATCTTAGATCTTTTTTTTTTCTTTTATCTTAATAATTATAGTTAAACACAAAAGAAGATAATAGAATTTTGAATTATTTCACTCATTGTTTTCTAGAATTTTATTTGTTTTATTAAACAAAATACATATTGAACAAGAATATATTTATTGTTTAAATTTCTTACAAATGCTCATGAACAAATTTTAAACACAATTACATAAACCTGTAAAAATATACATTCATTTCAAATAAAATTACATCCTTAATGATGAAAACCTTTTGGACCTTCAAATTTGAAATTACATAATGTTACAAAATTCAAAAGAAAATGTGCCCTAATTTATATAAAAACATGAAAGGTCTCCTTTCCTGATTATTTGTTCAAGTAATCTACTTGGAAAAGTTAAATAGATTGTAGGTGTAAAGCGTAAGAAATATATCATTTACAAGGGGATATAGTTAAAAAAAGCTTATAATTTAATTACTTGCAAGCATTTTTAACTTTTTAAGATTGAGGCAATCAAATTCATTAACAAATATAATAAACACAAACATATATTAGCAGCGTAATTAATATTAAATTGAACAATTATTGGAACCATACCAGCACGATACAATACACTATGAAACCATATTATTTCGATCCGAGACCAAACCTTGGATCAAAATTTTAAACCTTGATCGCATGAGAAATTAGCAAGCACTATTTATTCACCCACTTCCAGCCGGGAAGTTGATCCTTAACATTATACATTGTTTAATGGAACAAAGTTGGAACTTTTTTTTTTAGTTTTTTATATTCTAGTTGAAAATTTACTGAATCATAGTTCCATATGTTTTCCAGGAAGCTCTATATTGCTGATGCAAGGCCTAGGAAGAATGCTCTTGCCAATGGTGCTATGGGAGGAGGTTCTGAGTCATCAGCTAATTATTTTCAATCTGAGGTTTGCACTCAAGTTATTGCGTCAATGTGCATTTATCTGTATATGGGAACTTTGACATATGCCTTCACGGTCATAAGTTGATTTGCTGTAGCCATCACTTCGGACAACTTTCCACTATGTTTCTTCATCATATTTTACATTACTTATTTATTGTTTTTTATCCTTTAGGTTTTTTTTCTGGGCATTGAAAACATTCATGTCATGAGAGATAGTCTTGTTCGTCTCAGAGACTATTTGGATACCCATGGAAAAACATCATCCGATGGAATGTCATCTTTTCTGGTGTGTGATTACCCTTGTTATCTTCTCAGTTGCCATTATTTTTTGCAGTTACTTGAATATGAAGTACTGCTAACTTTTTCTTTTTTTTAATCTTTCTTGGTTTGTGTATGTTGTCCTGTGAGCATGAGATACCCAAGGAAGAAATTGCCTCATTTGCTTCTCGATTTGCTAGACATGCATTTGAAGAATAGCTTGGGTTTGACCTAGGCTTTTTTATATCCATAAAATGACACTGGGTTTGTATCTTAAAAGGCCAATACAAGATGTATATTAGAAAAAGGAAGTTCTGCCTAGAATCAATGGGTTACAATGTTTTTCCCATGGAAATAATCTGACAATAGTATATTAAGAAGTTAAAAACCATTTTTCCCCTTATGTCTATGTTTCCTTATCTTAAGTGGAATTTACTAGTAATAGTTGCAAACTCCGCTAGCATTTCTCTATGTTCTTGTCTAGTTGTTGATTTGGGGGAAAAAAAAAATTAACTAGGTAGGTAACGTCGAACTTGGCCCGGTCCAACGAAAGTTTCCCACCGGTCACCAAGGTAAATCAGGGAAGTGCACATAGAGGCCCATCTTGAGAGCCAGCATTCGTCTGCTATTCATTAAGGAGAAAAATTCTTAATAATACGTTGTAGTCGAGTCTCGAACTCTAAGTCCCTGACTTATCATAGGAGGGCCTAACCACCTGGGTAAATAGGGGAAGTGCACGTAAAAATCATTCTGACCGCTAACATTCTCAGATCCGCTATCCGAGAAAAATTCTCCTTAATGGGTAGTCAATGCCATTGTAGTCAATAGTTTTTAAATAACTGTTACAATTATTCAATTAACAGTACTACCTTAGCAAATATATATAATACAAAATTTAATTTAATCTACGACAATAGGTAAAAGTTGAATTAGATATTGCACTGTGACCACTTAGTCTTGCATCTCAGGATTTTACTTTCTGTTCTTATATGTGTTAATGATTTTGCTTAAGTATTATTTATCTAATGTGTATCATATAATGTAGAGAAATGGAGGTTCTACTTGGGGTGGTGGCAACCTAAGTAGTATGTCTGCATCTGTTTCCACCCTTGGTGATAGTGGTTGGTTAATCCATGTACAAAGTGTTCTGGCTGGCTCTGCTTGGATTGCTGCATGCATTGAAATGGAATCTGCATCAGTTCTTGTGCATTGCAGGTTTTTATCTCAGTTCTAACTTTGACTTTGTTTTTCATGATTTATGATTTTGAAAGTTATCTTTGTTTGATATTGTAAATCTAGTTTTAGCTTCATTATCCAAAATTTTCTGAATATCTTTGTATCGTACTTCATCAAAGGGGAGCCAAATCCATGGAAGATGGGATGTATGGACTTCCTCCCCGTCTTTATTTCAAGTGATACAATTGTGGTTTGTCGGATCGGTTTGTAATTGACTTCGTGGATCCAAAACATCATCAAATGCTTCCATCCATGTATGCGTTTGAATTTTAATAAACTTAATGTTGATGGGGTATGTAGGTGAATCTAAATTAGAATTAGTCATTGTCCTTGGTAGAACCTATCTAAGTTGGATAGCTACAGCATATTTTAGTGAATTCATAGCATTTGAATGCCCTTAGGTAATCCAGTTTCTGTGGTCCATCTGGACTTCTTATAAATGCATGCCTTGTTTTATGATAATAATAATTAAACCTCTTCTGAGTTCACATTATTAGCAGTGTTTTCTGACCTTGGCTAGAAAAGGAAGTGCAGTTGTTTAGCATAAATTTTCTGACAATTTTGCATACAGTGTCTTTTTTTGTTGTTGTTATCTTTCTTTTTTGGTATTAATATCCCAATGATATATTTTTTAGTGATGGATGGGATCGAACAACTCAACTGGTCTCACTTGCTAGCATATTGCTGGATCCCTATTATCGGACCTTCGAAGGTTTCCAGGTATGAATTGCTAGTTACCATCCCTATGAGGGCTTGTTTAGTAATCTACAATTTCCTTTCTTTGTAGGCTTCAGCAATGTATAGTCATTCTTTCCTATTGATGCTTGAATTTAAAAAAAAAATGTTTTTAGGGGTTAAGAATTCCCATTTCCTTTTAATTATGTGTGTTTCAAAAAACAATAAGCTTTTTTATTTGCACCCACTGTTGCCATGTCAAAGTTATTGGGAACATGATCCTGTTATTCTTTGGCATTGAAATTCAGATGAGCTATCTTGCTTCATGCATTTACTTACTTTTTAGCGGATAAGATGCCTTTCCTAGTTGAATTTGCTTTTGTACTTCCTTGTTATGGCCTAATCTGTTAGCAATTATCCATAAATCAGATATAATGTTTCATACTGTGGTATGAGCCAATTAAAATCCTCCCATCTTTTTCCATGTATCTATATATCAGGTGTAGTGTTTTTCATTGGCTAATACTTTAAGTCAGAATGTTTACCATGAGATTTGTGAGCTTAAACTTTTCTTTGTTGTTCACCAGGTTCTTGTGGAAAAGGATTGGCTTGCATTTGGACATCCATTTGCAGATCGCATGGGATTTCCAACATTATCTGGAAATAACAGCATGCCTGAGTTAACCAGGCAATCTTCTGTTGGAAGCTTGTCATCATCACCATTACGAATTCCTTCAGGTTCAGGGTTCACATCATCAGCTGGTAATACAAATCATGGTCAGACATCAAATAACTCTTCCCCCATATTTTTGCAGGTAAATGGTCTTTTCTTTTCCTTTTGATTTCCTTTAGAGACAAATGAGTTTTCTTGGCTATTAAAACGTGGACAAACTGTTTGTTTATCAACTATAGCTTAAGATGTTTTGCTGTGATCTCACCTGTACGTTGAAGTAAGATGCAATCTGATTAGTGTCTGAGTAGAATAACATGCCTTATATAAATAAGATTTAATTTCCGACTACAACTCCTAGTCGATTGGGCAATGTAGGACTAGAGTGTATTCATGCTCAACTTCTCACACAAAGCAGAAAATCAAGTTCCACCAAGTGACTCAGTTAACATATCAACAATTTGGTCTTCAAAAGAGGTGTGCAATGTGACAAGGCTGATTTTCTTGAACATAAACTACGTTTCTTTTGCAATCAACTTGAATATGTCTAATACAATCATAGAACACTGAGTTGCATACAACAATAATGATTGAGATAGAAAAGTATTGTATTTATAAAAGAGTACTCTTGCCATATATAGATTTCTGGCATAGTACTCAAGATTAAATACCTTATTAAATCCATCACTTTTTTCTTATAATTATTGTATCTAATAACTGTATCATACTACTATTGCATAAAGATGTGATGCTTTGGATTGATCTTTAAATAAGTTAACACTAGTACATGATAAAGATACATGTTGGCATGATCATCAAATGGGGAAAATATTCTCCTGATTCTCTTCAAACTAGAGATGCCCGAGATTATGAAGTTGGCAAGGATGAAATGGTAATGTGTTAAACTGGAGATTTTTATTGAGCTCAACTAACAGCTTGTTATACTTATGAATTAGGTTAAAAATTTATCTACTACATGAAACTTTATATATACATATGTTAATAGGGGTGTAAATTCGTATGGGTGGAGTGGGTTCGGGTCCGGTTGAATCAAGGATTTTACAAAAAAAAAAAAAAAAAAATCCTAACCCGAACAAGAACACAACCCAAAACCCCTACACTCGAACCCGGATAACCCCACCAACCCGAATAACCAGATTAAAAATGATATTTTTTTGGAATTTTCTCATAATTCTTCACTTTTATATCAATACTTCATCATCGTTATTATACTAACCTTGATATTGGTACACATGAAAACATCTTAATTTTCAAAATAAAATTTGATTTAACCAAAAAAAATTCGCTAAACCCTAAATTTAGGTCAACCCAGGTCAAACTGAAACCCGACCCTATCATAACACAACCCGAAA
The DNA here is from genome assembly GCA_037177295.1 of Kaempferia parviflora. Taxonomy (NCBI): domain Eukaryota; kingdom Viridiplantae; phylum Streptophyta; class Magnoliopsida; order Zingiberales; family Zingiberaceae; genus Kaempferia; species Kaempferia parviflora. Next base: position 477,318 of record JBAMIE010000118.1, read on the forward strand.
ATCTGTCCCGACCCCGAACCTGAAAACCTCCAACTTGATATTTTTCGAGTCGACTAGGGCCGGATTGGCGGGTCGGGTTAATTATTGACCTAACTAAACCAAACTGGGTCGGCTTGTTTCACCATTGGCTCGGCCAAAACATCCAATTTGAGTTCAACTCGGATCCAAAACAAACTCAAATCAACCTCCACTTCATAGAACTATTAATTGGACAACCTAAGTGTAAATTGAACACAATTTGGATTCTATTACTATAAAATCGACCCAAACACTCCCCAATTTAATCAAAATTACTGTCAATTATTCTCACTTCACTCAATCCCCTAATGTCTGATCCTTAAACCTTGGTATATAACACTTATCTATCTTTTGAAGATACAATCATTGAAGAGACCCATAAGATGCTACGTAATTTTAACTACCTAACTAAGTTTTTTCAAATCCTGTTTGAGGACTCTACTTTGAGGCTCTAGATCGCCTCATTGAATTTTGCATAGTTTATATCTCAGGCAACATACCTTCTATATCATTCCTGTACAACCACATAAATTATGAAATATGTAAAATTTTAAGACACATAACTGCCATGTGCCATGTATGGGAAGGGTGTACTGCTCCTCCATGACACGCCTTCACTGATCATCATTAATAACATCTTAGTATAAGCTGGAAAGCATCACATAGGGCAAAGACATGACAAGCTGTATGAAGATATGATAGAAGTCAATATATTCCCCTCTTGTACTCTGAAGTATTTAGAGAGGTCTTTGGCCTATGAAGAAACTCTAACACAACACATGCCTACTAATAGAAGAAAGAGACCTGTAACTTCCAGTACATTTGATCTAGCCTCGTTCACTTAATCAAACTATTGAAAGATGGGACTTTTTCTTTGAAACATCAGACCTTGAGAATAGATCTTTCATTGTTGGTGCATTATTGAATCTTGTTACCCTCTAATGGAATCTCTTCTAGCTCCACTTGACTGAAACTGAAGTGAAATCAAGGGATTTCATTTCTCTGCTTCCAAAAAGAAAGTATATACAACTTTCATTCTGTCCTTTCTGGACTCTGTAATGGTATACTTTAGATTGCTTTTGAGAACTCAATTAGGAGGACTCCTAATCATCAAGGGTGTGACCAATGAAGTACTACTTAGAGTGATAGACTGCTTTGCTGAGAAAAAACTGCATTCGATATGAAAGAAGAAAGAACATGCAATGAGATGCATTGTGGAGCTGCGCTCATCCTTGCTTGTAACTTGATTTAATAACAGTTAGTAAATCTGTCTAATGATAGAAATAGTAGTGGAAAATGGTCTGGAGATAAAGAAGCCAATGGAGCTGAGATCTAATGGTGTTCACTATGTGGAGAATGCATCTATTGCAGAGGGGAGCTAGTGGACAACTCTAGTGATGCCGGAGGCAGCTAGTGGAATAAGCAATACAGTTGGAGACAACATAGGAAGAACCCACAAAATAGCTTAGTCTCAAAGAATACGGCACTTGAGGAGGTATAAGAACAATAATACATTGATTCATAGCAATGATAATCCTTAAATTTCTGAATACTCAAAGTATAGCAAAGAGCATGAACGTAATCAACAAAAGATTCACTATGTTAGTGCAAAGTAAACTCATGAGTAAAGATGGGGGAAAAAATTAATTTTGCCATTAATTACAAAAGGAGAACCGGGTGAATAAGAAGGGGCAGAAATAACATCTCTCAAAAGTTTTGATCACATGCATACAAAATATTAATGTATGCAACTTGAGAAGGTGATGAATGTTCCATTTGATGATCATGTTTGTTGAGAGGTATCAAATCCTTGGGAAGCACAAGATCATGAAAGAAAGATGGCATATACTCAAGTGTATTTATCAATGCACAAGATTTACATAGAAGAGGAAGCTTTATCTCTGTTTCAAAATGTCTTTATATACATCAAGAATCTCTGGACAAGCTTTGAGTAAGTAGACCTGTTCATTTTTTAGTAATTATCAATGAAATATCTAAAATAAGGAAAACCAATATTAGTCGAATCATGAGTGATACCTCAAATATCAGAATGGACAAGATCAAGCAGAGAAAAGCTCTAATTAAGATTACTAGAAGGAGAAGATATGACACTGTTTATCTAGTTCACAATGGAGCTTGGCAGTGGAGTTAAAGATTTACAAACTCTTTTTATTAGGGATACACTGACATAGCATTGCCACTGATAATGGATGACTCTAGTATTGAGAGAAAGATGAAGGATAAATTCACCCATCAAGGTAGGACGCTCTTTTAGATTCAGGATCACCACCATCATAGCTTTCTGTTGATCCTAAAAGATATAGTAAGATGAAAGGTACACAATAATTTAAGTATTTAATAAGTGCAATTAGATATTATGTTCACAGGAAAGAAAACTGTGGAACATAGAATAAACAACTGTCTAGATATAAAAGGGAAGTGTGTAAAGTGACATATCCTTTAGGGTGTGCCATCCATTCATTATGTTGATAGGTGATAAGCTATGATATTTGGACTCTTCATCTATACCGTTATCTTTGTAGAACCTCACTACTCCAACACTCCATATGAACATGTAATATCCCTATTGATCGCATGTAAAACACTTCAGAAAAAGCTGTGTTGGACGTTTGTATTCACCTCCATGTCAGATACTCGTACTTGAATCTATGTAATATAGGTAATGGAAGAGATAGTTGTAGACAATAACTTGTCATTGACATGTGGATCTGGCATAAGAAAAAATTGCTTGCATGTTTCTTTGTAGAATTTTGAGGTTTGTTATAGATGATTACCCTTATTTAACTTCTATACAGCTCACAATTTGTTCATTAGGTTTTATTTTATTAGTTGATGGGCATCAATTTTCACAATTTCTACATTTTTATATGATATGAAGGTTTCATTTATTTTAATTGTACAAACTAATTTATCCATAATTATTATCCTTCCTGTTTACTTAATAACATATGATAGTGTTCTGTCATCTGTTTAAACTGGAAAGGTGCGTAGATTCCGATTTGGTCATTTGCTTTTCACTTCTTAGTAAAACAATGATATCCTTCTCCTAACACTCATATTTTAACTTCATGAAAAAGAAATTCCACTGGTGAATTTATCCTCTAATCTAATCATAATGTCATGATCTAGTTCTATGAAGGGGGTTGTGCCAATGTTGTCTCTTTCACTGTGGACTGCTCTGGGTTTCTATTTGTTGAATGAGACTCGTTGAAATTAAGTGTTGATTCCTATTTCACCCTTGAAATATGTGGTTCTCATCCAATATTCCTATCACTGTGATGGAGAACCACTTTAAGTTCATTAAGAACTTCAAAGAGCTTATTCTTGGTGCAATGAACAAGCACATAATGGCATAAAAAGTCTGTAGACTTCATGAGGACCCAATGTTTGTATGTGAACATTAAGGATTTTGCAAAGATTACATGGATTATTACCGTATGGGCTCTTAAACATCCGTCGGCACTTAGAATATTTCAATGATTTGAAAATTCATTCCTATGGGTAAATTAGGTGACATTTTTCATGTGTTTGGAATTATAAAAGGATGAGTCTTCCTCTTGTTTGATATCATTTTTTCTTGAATGCCAGTTCCTCTCAACATGTGCTTGGAATTATAAAAGGATGAGTCTTGCTCTTGGCTGATATCATTTTTTCTTGAATACCAGTTCCTCTCAACTTTCTTTCTAGTCATAATCTAATCCCTCAATCATTTCTTCTCTCATTTATTTTTATATCTTGTCTTGTCTCCCACATCTATGCCCTACTAATTTCTACATCAATTTATATTAATGCAGCATAAAGTTCCAAGCATTGAACGTAGACTGATACATTTTCACTGCAGAGAGTTATTCAGCGAATTCATAAACTGAAACTGTTAAACCAAACCAAAATGGTGGTTTATTAGTTTGGTTTCAATTGTAAAGTAGTTGAAGTTATTTGTTTGATTTACTTTTATTTGAAGCATGTAGAAATCACTAAAATCCTACCAAACCATGAATTATACCGATGTATATATACCTAAATAATCAACACCAATTCTACTATTGTGAATCTGTGATGTCATATTATGATTGTGTGTCTTTCAATTTTCAATTTAAACATAACTGAACCAAAGCCAAATGATAGCTTGGGTTTGGAATATTGATGAAAGGGTTAATATATTTTCTTACCTTTTGACGTATTTTTTTTAACAAATCTAATACAAATTTCAATTTTTTTTTTTTTTAAACTACCACAATGTTTATAAATTGTGTTAAAATCTAACACCCACCAACCAAATTTTGTTTGGCTGGCCATTAGACAACCAACTTGATACTCATTTAACATCATGCCAATTTAACAAAGTGCATATTGAAATACCTATATGACTTAATAGATTGTCTATCTTTATACATCTCTAATACCCACGTAGACCACCAAATATGCACTTTGTTGACATAAAGCCACCTAAGTTCCATGTCTACTTTTTAAGAGTGATTAGATTTTAGCACAATTTGTGAAAAATGTTCTATATTTGAAAAAAGGCTGAATTTTATTTAAAAAACGTCAAAAGATTGTGATAAAGTCAATATTAACCCTTTGATTTTGGTTTGAAATATTAAAATCAAAGAATTTCAGTTTGGTCCCAGATCTTCCCTTCCCACGTCAGAAAGTAATCTATCATGAGCTTAGAATTTGAATTGCATAGTAATATATGCACATCAATTGTAGTTGTGAATGTTGTTAATTCCCTAGTGAAAACTTCGTCAGCATTGTCAGGAAATACTTGCTTTTATTTCATAAACTATGTTACTCAGATTTGGTATAAATACTGGCACATGTATATATATCCAACTACCCATCGCAATTATTTCTTTTTTTTTTACACGTGATCAAATTAAGTTGATCCTGAGTTTTGTTCTTATTTTCTTTTTTTTTACATGTATATAGATCCTGAGTTTTGTTCTTATTTTCAAATTAAGTTGATTTATTTTACTCCTAGTAATTGTAGGTGGGTTTGAATTTCTATCTTTATCCTTGCCCTTTTTAATTTATAGAACTGTATTGCATGGAATATACTATAATAGGAGCATTCATATGTAAACTTTTACATTAGATTTTTTTTTTCCATTTTGGTTATGCTAACCTTTTCCCCTATTTGGGATCTTTTGCCAGTGGATTGACTGTGTCTCGCAGCTATTACGCATGTATCCATATGCTTTTGAGTTCTCTTCAGTAAGTCTTTCTATCCTGACAGATTTGGGTATCTGAATTGCATGATGGCAGTTGCAAACAAGTGAGATCAATTGAATGTCTTTAATTTATCATTGGTTTTGTTTGTTTAGGCTTTTCTGGTTGACTTCCTGGACTGTGTGCTTTCTTATCGGTTTGGGAACTTCTTGTTTAACAGGTATTTCTTTCAGATAGCTTAATTTGATTCAGAAAATATTAAATCAATAATATGGATATATAATTTGCATCAATTGACTTTTAACTTGTTTCATTATGGAGTTGCTATTTGCTGGACAGTGGGTTCGAATATATTAGTGTTGATGACTTGATGTCACAACACATGATAATATATTATATTAAAAGTAACAGTACTGAACATATTATTTTATCATATGGTTTTGTCTAATTTGTTGTTATTATTTTCATAATATTTATAAATATATAATATTCTTTATGTAAATACTATTTTATGGATTGTACAATTTTATATAATGCTATCTCCTTTATTTTTTGAATGCTAATCAACTATGAAAATTATTAGTATTTTGAAATTTTGCAATTTGTATCTCCCTGAATATTAATTCTATTTTTGTATACCAGAGTTTTTGGGATTTCCAATATTTGATAGGATTTCTTTTGACGCTGTTATGTTTTAGGGGGCGCTTGGTATAAATTTGGCAATGAGAATGGTAATGGGTTTTGATTGAGGGGTTAATGGCAATGGGAATGATTACTGAATTGATGGTGCTTGGTATGAATACTGGAATGGATATC
>JBAMIE010000118.1:533751-545023 GCA_037177295.1 Kaempferia parviflora
GGCTACAAGGTTAAAGAGAAGAAAGAACTAAATTACTGTAATAACACTGTACTACCAAAAATTGTACAATGCTTCAATTTATTTAGGCAACTACTGAGAAAAGAATGGCATCTGCCATAGGGAGTGTAACAATAATAACAGACACAAGCACCTTTGGTCCTTTAAATTATCTTCAAAACATTATTAAGCCTTTAAAGTGGCTTATCTAAGCTTTCAAAAAATAAAAAGGTCCAAGAAGAAGAATCTCCAGTAATCTAACAAAAACAAACTTTCTGAATGATACATTAATGTTGATGGTTAATAATTTAGCAAATTAAACACCTGAATGTTCTGAAACCTACAACAGTAGCTACAAGAATGGCATCTGCCACAATGATAGTAAAAATGGAGCATAAAAAGGTTATATAAATAATTGAACATCATCTCCACTCAAGGTGGACAGAATGAAACAAAATTGACCAGCTTCTAAAACCAAAATGATAGCCCTAATCCATTGCTTAGTATAAGTTACTCGAAGCTTGAATTGGCAAAAGGAGTTTTAGAAATTAATAGTAGAAGCAAATCAAATTCCAGAAGTAATAACTTTAAGTAGAGCTAAAAAACTGAACATCTGAGATACAGTTTCAACAGTAAGAAAAGAAGTCAAACAATAATTAACATAGGATAAAGAATGATAGCAAAAATCAAGAGGAGCTTTAGTAATCTTATGTGATTGTCGTATGCCACTTAGACCAAAAGAGAACTTTATGAGGTTGTGATAAAAATAAATAAATAGTAGTAGTGATTTATGAATTATAGTATTGGACTATTATGAAAAAACTACTGAGGTAGGTTTAGTCAACTGGGCAATCGACTAAGGACCTTCCTTGAGCCAATCAGTTGTTCTCTGTTTGAAAGTTGATTGGGCAGTCGAGTTAAGTAGATCTCATCTACTTGAGTCAACCAACAAGCTTGAAATTGACTAGGTATTGATGAGGTTTAAGTCAACTAAATCGTGATTGCCAGGAAGATAAGCTTACAATTTGATCCACATAAGCCAACTGATAAGTGTCTAAGTTAACTGAAATGAATCTCAATTGACTAGTAAGGTACTGAGTTGATCGAATGAAGTAGCTGGCAATGGCAGATAGGCCTTCCGAGTTCAAAGCTTCAGTCGATTAAGAGCAAGTGGAACCAACTAGTTAGAGCTTATTTAAGGTCATTTTGAAACTAAAATAGAATTCCATTTCTACCTTTCTTCTTGAACCTCCTTTCTACCCAACTTAGAAGGTGGCAAGAATGGTCAAGTTTAATCATGGTCCTACGACTATTGGTTTGGTAAGCGAGTCAGATGATATCCAATTAGATGATTGATGTTGGTTTGGAACTTTGGTCATGGTTCCATGAGAATCAATGAGTAGATTTATTTGTAGTAATGTTCTAGCCAATGTTCAATAATGGTCGGTGTTGGTCTAGCAACTACATTTGTAAGTCATTCAACATGGACAATGACCATGATGAAAAAAGGGTATTCATCTTTTCCCATTTTTCTCTTCCTCTCCTTCAATTTGTCCAATTTTGGCAGAATAATTTTGGAAGAAAGGAGAGACCAAGGAATCCCACCTTAGCTCCCTTCTCTACTCTATCCAAGTAGAAAGTGGGTTTCTCTTCCTTTCCCTCTCCGCCTGCCTCCATTTTGGCTCTCTACCCTCTAAGTAGGCATTGTCCCAGACAATAGGTTCTGTAATCAGACAACTTGAATCAACCAAAGTTTGGAAACTTGAGGTGCAAATAGACCCATGAAAAGTCTATTTAATTTAATTGAGTTTTTCAAAATCTAAACATAACTATGAATAATCTTGTAGAAAGTCTACTTGTAGAATACAATCCATGTAGGAGACCCAAAATAGTAAGACTCGTGAATTCTTGTTCCTATATTCATGTAGAAAAAAAAATTAAAGTCAGCAAGCAACATGCAATCATTGTATTCAGCAGTTTCCTGTGCAAACAATTTTATAGAGCTCTCTCTATTTAACCATGCTAGGCTCTTCATCATATTACATATTAGATGTTGAACTTATTAAACATAAATGATGCTTATTGCAAAAATGATACTAAACCTATAAAGAGCCTTTCTGTGACCCTGAATATAACAAAACATAGGACAGTTTCTGGTATCACAAAATTATGCACACAGTCAACCTTTCATCAAGCCGGAGATCCAACAATGCCATGATACAGGATAGTAACAAACCAATGTGAACCATTGCAAGGGGAAGAAATTAAATAGGCTTCAAAGATCCTAGCATTTGGCAGTTTGACCACAAATCAAAATGATGTCAGCACGTGCCCTAATATTAAGATGCTTATATCACAATACCTAAAAGAACAAGGAAGAAGCAAGTTCTGCACCTAATGCAAACATATGCACCTAATCACGGCTCAAATTGTGGAAATGAGATGCCAAACTAGTCCATAAGATCTTTTATGAGACAAGTTGTGATCAACTCAAGAAAATTTACGGGATTCGAACCACAAAATAGAATTAGCAGGAAAGACAACCCTAGGGTTTTTTTTCTTTAATGAAGACTCAAATAAAATATAAAGAACCAAATGCACATACAAGCCTGAGGGAACAAAGAAGCACAGATCAAATTAAAAATATTTTTATCTAATTAACTAAAAGATAACATAACAAATAAAGAAAGAAAGAAAGCCAACATGAGGGGAAGAAATCACCTTCTTGCAGGTTAATGGCGAAGCCAAAAAGTAAATGCAGTCGGTGTTTCTCTTCAATGCCTCTTCCTCCGCCATCGCAACCTGGATCGCTTCGTGCCCACCATCACCTTCCATATATATTCTAACTCAAATGGTGCCGACGTATCCCAACCTCCTCGCCGCGGATCAAAGAGGCAGGTGGCGAAAGATAAAGCCCCAGCTCAGACCACAGAAACCAAGTGATAGAAACCTGAGCAACGGATCGGGAAGTTGAAGCGCGATGGCCGCGAAGACAAAATTAGGGGAAATCGAACGAGACGAACCTCCAGATTCAGGTGGCGGAGGAGAAATCTCTAACAGAGAGCTTCATTTCGGCGCTTGAAGTCCAATGGCGAAAGCTTCCGCGGGCCCCCGCTCCGTGAAGAAGAAGCCCCTCCTTGCGATGTGTCTGCTGTTTTTTAACCCATGTTCAGCTATTTATAGTACGATTACTATTTTACAGTAGAAAACCTAGCAAACCAGAGTACCATATTAGGAAAGTATGATTGTTATTTTTTTTTCCATTTTAAGGCACTTTATTAATTTTAACACTCAATAGACATTTTGCCTTAAATTAGACTACTAGCTCGGGGACTATGGTGTAATTGAAGGGGTGTCTAGTTATCATTCAAGTATTTACATTTTAATTCTCAGTTACGGTGTATATGTAGAAATTTTTCTTCTAAATGAGATGCATAATCATAAGATGCTAAACTTCTAAATCATCTGCCATCAGCGCTTCATAATTTACTCTCGCGATCGATAAGAAACTTATGTGAAACTAAACTGATTGTCCCAGGTTCTACGATTTGATTAAATTAATCTTTTTAAGTTGACTATTAATGTGTGTCTATATTGCTATTTTTTTTAAAATGTGGGGAGAAGGGGCGGTGATAAATTTGTTAGAGAAAGTTTTACAAATGAGAAAAAGAAAGAAAAATTATGAGAGCATGTCGGGTCTTAATAATGCTCATAACTTAGCTTTCAGCAAATGTCGAGACTTACTAATTTAAAAATAATATATTGAGAATAATTTTGATAAAGCAACAAGAGGTGAAAATTGATTATAGGATTTGATTGGAGTCACAGCAAGATAAGGCATAGAGATAAAAGAATGAGAGTTTTAAAGAGTGAAAAAAAATGTGAGAATATAAAGCTGTGTTTGGTTTGGTTATTTTTTATTTTTATTTTTTCACGTGTGTTTTCTAAAAAATAAAGAATATTTTATAGAAAAATAGAAAATATCTAAAAATAGGAAAATGCGTATTTTTTATAAAATAAAACCTCTCTAAGTTGTTTCGATGGATAATGATAGGTGAAGTCGAGGGGTATATAGATAGGGAAATTTTAAGAATTTTATTTTTAAAAAAATATGCCAATTTGATAGCTTTAAGTTGAAGATGACCCCAAACACGCCTAAACTAGTTGTGTTATTCAAAATATAGGGATATTTTTTAGTGTTTTAATAAGATTTCAGTTGTTACAAATTTTTTTATTTTTTCTACTATGGCCCAGCCTGACACATGAGTTATATACCTCGCCCAGTTTCGTGTCATGCCCGGTGCGACCTGATCTTGGGTTTTGATGTTAGTTTTGTGGGCCACGTGCCATAATATAATTAGATAATAATTTATGGTTCAAATATAATGTTTATTTGATGAGTTACTTAATTTAAAAAGATACCTATACGTTGATAGAACGTGTATGATTTAGGGTTTAGGGTTTACTTAATTATCTTAAAGTAGTTATTAGAAACGGTCCTCTCCCTCTTTATAAGTGTGGAATATAGAATTTATCTATCGATCAAGATAACCCTGTGAAATAAGGAAAAGGCAAGGGAGAGAAACTATTTCTTCATTTTTCTACAGAGAAAAATCTATCGCTATTTAAGGTTAGTAGTTTAATTTTATTAGAAGTGAATAGGGGTATGATTATCATGAAGTTCTAAGATCTATGCCTAAATTCATCAAGTATTATTAGAAGTTAAAATTAAAATTTTACATGTGGTATAGAGCAGGGTTTAAGAACTCATGATTTTCTATTCCTTTATGTCATAATTCATGAACCCAGAATTTCAATTACAATTATGTTCCGTTATAACTTCTGCCTGCATAATTATATGTCTTATATATGTATTGGCCAAAGTGTATGCTCACCAGAATTTTTTATTTAATTAGTTAGTGATGGTGTATGATAATATTCTTTCTGTACAAGTATTAAATTCTGAATTGTGACTTTACGAAACTAATGATGATGGCATAATATATTCTGTTGTTATATAATTTGAATTTATTTTAGGTTGGTTTGTTAATCACTAAAGTGATCTTACCATAAAGTTAATAAATTCTAAACTATATAATCAAACTTTAATTACCTATAGGCTATAAGTATCTGATGCTTGGAAATGACTTATAGTTAATAGTATAGTTTATGAATATAAAATGTGGTAATTAACATATTAGGTTAGATATTTTGTATATCCAAAGGTGAACATCAGTACACATTAATATTTATTGGTGTTGAATCTGTAATTAACAAATGATTATTATATTATTCTTGCAGTTCCTATTCCTGTTCACTTCAATCGCATGCTTCATCTATTTCCATGTTTATGGTCTCAACTACCCTGATTGGTGTGAATAAATTCAATTTCACCTTGGTGTTTTGGGTCTTGATTTGTCACTTCGAGTTGAGAAAGCTGCTGCTATTACTAACACTAGCAATGATGATGACAAGAATATTCATGATGCTTGGGAAAATCGAATGGACTAAGCTTATTAATGTTTATGCGAATGAGTGTGACAAACAATATCAAGTCTGCTCTTCCTCATACTGAAAGTGCTCAGGAATTTATGAAATTTGTGGGAGAGCATTCCCAAACTGCTGATAAGTCTCTTGTTGGGACGTTAATGGCTACCTTAACCACCATGAAGTTTGATGGTTCTCGTAGCATGCATGAGCATGTTATTGAAATGACGAACATTACAGCAAAACTTAAGTCCTTGGGAATGAATGTGGATGAGAATTTCCTTATTCAATTTATCATAAACTCATTACCGACTGAGTTTGGTCCATTCCAAATGAACTATAATACCATGAAAGACAAATGGAATGTGAATGAACTTCACAGTATGCTAGTTCAGGAGGAACTCATTCTATTCATTTTGTGACCAACCAAGCAGCTGGAAAGAAAGCAGGAAGAAAGAATGTAAAGGGAAAACAAAAGCTACATAAAGTTAATGAGTCATCTGTCCGAGTCAAAGAAAAGGAACACAACAATCTTAAGTGTAGTTTTTGTGGAAAACAAGGACACTTCCAGAAAGATTGTTTGAAACGTAAGGCATGGTTCGAAAAGAAAGGTATGGTTCATGCTTTCGTATGTTTTGAATTAAATTTAGTTGAAGCTTCTAATAATACATGGTGGCTTGATTCTGGCTGTATCACTCATATTTCAAACTCAATGCAGGGATTCCTTATGACCTGAATCACAAATCCAAATGAAAAATATGTCTATATGGGAAATCGAGTCAAAGCTCCTATTGAAGTCATTGGAACTTATCGTTTAATTCTAGATAATGGGCATCATTTAGTTTGTTTGAAACTTTTTATGTACCTTCGGTTTCTCACAATTTAGTTTCCATTTCAAAACTTGATTCTGTTGGATATTGTTTTAAATTCGGAAATAGTTGTTTCAGTCTGTTCAAACAAAATATTTTCATTGGTTCTGGTATTCTAAACGATAGTTTATACAAATTTAGTCTTGATAACCTCTTTTCTAAGACTCTTTTAACCTTGCATCATAATGTGGTTTGGTAAATGAAAGGTCTGCTAACTTATGACATAAACGTTTAGGGCATATCTCTAAAGAAAGATTAGAAAGATTGATAAAAAAATGAAATCCTACCAGATTTGGATTTTGGCATTTGTGTGGATTGTATTAAAGGAAAACAAACAAAACACACAAAGAAAGTAGCCACAAGAAGTACACAACTACTTGAGATAATTCACACTGACATTTGTGGACCTTTTGATATTTCATCTATAGGAAAGGACAAATATTTCATCACCTTCATTGACGACTTTTCACGTTATGGTTATGTCTACCTAATACATGAAAAATCTCAGTTAGTAAATGCCTTATAGGTATTTGTCAATGAGGTTGAAAGACAATTAGATATAAAAGTGAAAGTTATTCGATCTGATAGAGGTGGTGAATATTATGGAAAATATGATGATTCAGGACAATGTCCAAGAGCGTTTGCTAAATTTCTTGAGAAATGTGACATTTGTGCTCAATACACTGTGTAAGTACACCACAACAAAATGATGTAACAAAAAGGCGTAATTGTACTTTATTAGATATATGGTTAGAAGTATGATGAGTAACTCATCATTACCAACATCTTTGTTAATACATGCATTAAAAATTGTTGTGTATCTATTGAACAGGGTTCCTAGTAAGGTAGTTCCTAAAACTCCTTTTGAATTGTGGACCGATAGGAAACCTAGTTTAAGACACTTGCATGTTTGGGGTTGCCCAGCAGAAATAAAAATTTATAATCCACATGAAAGAAAATTGGATCCAAGAACAATCAGTGGTTTCTTCATTGGTTATCCAAAAAAATCTAAAGGGTATCAATTTTACTGTCCTAACCATAGTACAAGAATTGTTGAAACTGAAAATGCTAGGTTTATTGAAAATGACGACATTAGTGGGAGTGGAGAGCCACGTAAGGTGGATATTGAAGAAGCAAGGGTGGAGTTTCTTTTACCTAGAACCTTTTCTCATATTGTTGTTCCTACAATTGTTGAACCGTTAAATAACTCATAAGAACAACATATAAATGATCAAACTCCTATCAATGAATCGAGAGTGGATGAAACACATGAAATAATATTAAGAAGGTCTGAAAGACAAAGGAGATCTACTATTTCTAATGATTTTGTGGTTTATCTTCAAGAACATGAATTTGATATAGGAATCCATGATGATCTGATTTCTTTTTCACAGGCCATGAAAGATACTAATTCTAATAAATGGTTAGATGCCATAAACGAAGAATTGGAATCAATGGCTCATAATGAAGTCTGGGATCTTGTTGAATTACCAAAAGGTCGTAAGAAAGTTGGATGTAAATGGGTCTTTAAGACCAAATACGACTCTAATGGAAATATCGAAAGGTATAAAGCCAGACTTGTTGCCAAAGGGTTCACTCAGAAAAGTGGAATTGATTACAAGGAGACTTTTTCTCCTGTCTCTAAGAAGGATTCATTTATAATTATAATGGGCTTGGTGGCTCATTATGACTTTGAGCTTCACCAAATGAATGTGAAAACTGCCTTTTTGAATGAGAATTTGGAGGAAGAAGTATTTAAGGACCGACTGAAGGTTCTTCCACAGAAGGAAAAGAACACATGGTGTGTAAACTTAAGAAGTCAATATACGGACTTGAACAAGCTTCTCGCCAATGGTATTTAAGTTCAAAGATACCATCACTTCTTTTGCATTTAAGGAAAACACTGTTGATCGGTGTATATATCTTAAAGTTAGTGGGAGTAAGTTTATTTTTCTAATTTTGTATGTTAATGATATCTTGCTTGCAACAAATGATTTTGGTTTATTATATGAAACCAAGAAATTTCTCTCCAAGAATTTTGAAATGAAAGATATGAGTGAAGTAACCTATATGGCCGAAATAGAAAAATTTGGGGATAGATCACAAGAAATGTTAGGGTTGTCTCAAAAAACATACATTAACAAAGTTCTTGAGAGATTTAAGATGGAAAAATGCTCACCAAGTACAGTTCCAATTCAGAAAGGAGATAAATTTGATCATATGCGATGTCCAAAGAATGATTTGGAACGCAAACAAATGAATGACATTCCTTATGCATCAATTATTGGGAGCTTAATGTATGCACAAACTTGCACGAGGCCAGATATTAGCTTTGTTGTTGGAATGCTTGGCCGATATCAAAGTAATCCAGGTTTAGAACACTAGAAAGCAGCAAAGAAAGTACTAAGATACTTGCAAGGAACCAAAGATCATATGCTTACTTATCGGAAATCGAACCATCTGGAAGTGATTGGATATTCAGATTCAGATTTTGCTAGATGTATTGATACAAGAAAATTCACATCTAGTTATTTGTTTCTTTTAGCTGGAGGAGCAATTTCGTGGAAAAGTGCAAAACAGTCTGTAATTGCTATATCCACTATGGAAGTTGAATTTGTGACATGTTTTGAAGCCACAATTCAAGGGAATTGGCTGCGAAACTTAATTTCAGGACTTGAAATAATCGACAGTATTGCCAAGTCACTGAAAATTTATTGTGATAATTCAGTAGCGGTCTTCTTTTCAAGAAACGACAAGTATCTTGCCGTTAAAGTATCTTGCCGTTAAAGAAGAAGTTCAGAACAAGAAGATGTCAATTGAGCATATTAGTACAAATCTCATGATTGCAGATCCATTGACAAAAGGGTTACCTCCAAAGACATTTATTGAACATGTTGAACGAATGAACATTATTAAAAGATTCTAATGAATATTTTATATTTGACATCTTAATGTGAGCTCATTAATGTATTATTTCTGATATCAAATGACATGATGCTTGTTACTAGTATATACATGCATGAAGTTAACTGAATTTTAGTCCTACAAAGACATTAATGTTTTTATGAGTCATATTAAGTAGAACACTAGTATTGTGGTACAAGGGAAGGAACTATATCAAATTGATGATGTAGAACCGCCATGACTCATATTAGTGTACATACTTATCTATGACATTATGATGTGACCAATGAATGAATACGTTTATCCTTATGCTTTGAGCATTAAGCTATTGTTTATTTAAACCATAGTGATTTTGTTTCGCATGGGCCAAGTGGATAATTAGATAATAATTTATGGTTTAAATATATATACGTTGCTTAATTTGAAAAGGTGCCTATACGTTGATAGAACGTGTAGCTATCTTAAAGCAGTTATTAGAAACGGTCCTCTCCCTCCTTATAAGTGTAGAACACAAAATTCATCTATCGATCATGACAACCCTGTGAAATAAGGAAAAGGTAAGGGAGAGAAACTATTTCTTCATTTTTCTACAGAGGAAAATATATGGCTACTCAAGGTTAGTGGTTTAATTTTATTAGAAGTGAATAGGGGTATGATTATCATGAAGTTCTAAGATCCATGTCTAAATTCATCAAGTATTATTAGAAGTTAAAATTAAAATTTTACATTTGATTGGCACAACTCGGTCATAGGTTATGTCTAACACATACATAGTTATAATCCTAAGCTATGCGGCACTCGGCATGTGGGGTGAACCTTTGTTGTCTATGCATGATATTACTTGGGCCTTACTGGACATGATCTAAATTTATGTCAGGTTAGATTGAGAGTGATATAACTTGATTTACAACAACCTTGATCACGCAACTCATTTACTTTGCTTAGTTGGCTAAATTAAAGTTTCCTCGGGGCGGTGCGATGGTTAAGACATGGGAGCTTACCACATGAGGTATAGAGATCGAATCTTAGTGCTTCCGAGCATATACCTTTTCCATGTCTTAACCATTTGCACTTATGACTAGTAGTCACCCGTGATTTACTTCCTCTATGTTAGCCCTAGGACTGATTGACGAGGGCGCTAGGGGCGAATGTATTTACCTTTGTCACATTAGTTGGCTAAATTAGGCTCCCACGGATATAGATACTTGAGTGGTAGGTAGATTATCACATGAGAGCAGGGATTGAATTCCCAAGGGAACAATCCCTTGCTGAATAAAATTCCTCCTAACTAATGATCAGTATCATGATTTATTCTTTTTATTTCATCGTGGGGACGACAATGAGAAACATTTGGGATGAATGTGCCATGCACATTAGTTAGCTAAATTAAGCTAATTTGTCAACTAAACAATTCGTTATACAACTTGTTTGGCTCATCCTACACGATTTGTCTTGAGTTGACCAACTTGACTAATTCATTATGCTCTCTTAGTCAAACGGAAACATGGAGATCTTTGAGAAACTCCTCCAGGATTCTGGGAAGCGAGCAGGCAAGCTAATTAAGCTAAGGTAGGTAGAGGCCACAGATGAGCTGCCTACCCAAACACATGCAGTCCAACCATTGACTCGTACCTACTTATCTACTTTTAATCATCTAATCCAACTCCATCCACTCAAAGTATTGCCTATACGTGGATTCATTCCTCTCCGTGCATGCTATCTATGTATATAGGTACAGGTGCCTTGGGATTTTAGTTCCTTTGAGACGGTGTGTTGGTTAAGATATGAAAATTTATCATATGAAGTTTAGAGGTCGAATTTTGACATACCCGAATATATACCTTCTCATATCTTGATAATTTACACTTATAATTAGCAGTTATCCGTGATTTACCTCCTCGGATACTGATTTAAATTTTTCCTGACAGTGGATGAAAAATTTTTACAAGGCTGGGTTGGTTGTTCTAGATTAGGTGTTAGCCGCTTAATTTTTTTTTTTTTTTCATATAGGTATG
>JBAMIE010000118.1:561507-571870 GCA_037177295.1 Kaempferia parviflora
CCTAAAAATACTCTAAAAATCCAGAAAAATCATACGATAATTATGAATCTATTTCTGGAAATTTTGGGGCGTTACACTTTTGGACCCAACAATTGGTATCAGAGCCTGGACTGCCAGAAGGACTAACCGCCGATTGTGCCATAGTCCCACATTGAAAACACATGGGAAAGATCATGAGTTTATAAGAGAAAGATATCTCCATTGATATGAGGCCTTTTTGGTAGAGCTCAAGAGCAAAGCCATGAGGGCTTAGGCCCAAAGTGGACAATGTCATGACATTGTGGAGATATCTAAAATTTCTTTTGGACACAACAATTACAAGTTAACACTTCTTTTACTTTTCAACTTAGTAAGGTCACGCAATTAATTAAATAAAAATAAATTACATAAATATTAAGTAAGAGACTTAGGATTTTATTTAGTTACAACATAGATGATTCTTAATCTAAGACAGTAGAAAGCTCATTAAAGATCTCCTTTCAATAAAGGTAGTACAACCCAAATCTTTTTCTCGAGCAGACTTCCTTCCCGACTTTTAGTCCCTCGGATGCGTTGTGCGTGTTCTTCTCGCTCCACTAGTGTACTCTTCCGCAATCCCTTGTCCCTCAGATGCATTGAGCCCGTCAACTCCTTTCCTGTGTCATCATTCTCGCTCACTATATATTCAGCTCGACTTCTTGTGTTCCTAAGTCCTACACACTCAGATGCAAGACATCAAATACACAAGGTCTATCTTAACTCAGTTGATCATATCAAAATTAACCTGGGGGTACTTATAATCTCTCCTTTTTTGATGTACATCAATTCGAATTAAGGTTATGACAAACAAACAAGAAACATGATTTATAAATTTCAATTTAGTATGAAGCCCAAAAGTAAATTACGTTAATGTCCATTTTTTCTTTTCACACCGATTTTTTTAAGATTTATTAGTAATTTCAATCAGAAATCTATAATTCAAGACTCAGTTGCAATGTATTATTAGAAATTTTTCTCATTAATCAATTATGGATCTAGAGTTAGAGACTCAGCTGCGGCGTATTATTGGAAATTTATCTCATGAATCAATCAGAGATATCAAGAGTTCGAGACTCAACTTCGGTGTATTATTAAAAATTTTTCTCATTAATAGGTATTTATGCATTATGTTAAGGCTTATTAGTAATTTTCTCTAATTATTTTTATATAAAAAATATGCATTATCATGGTTCTCTTTAATCCACATCTTAGGATTAATAACACTGTCAGTAGATAAACTTCTATAAATATCTTTGGTCAGTGATATTAAAAAGCATACATTTCTTGACCTTTTATCTAAGATTAAGTGCAATATCTGTTCTTATCAGTTTAATATCTTATATAAAAAACATAAATTAATTTTTTATGAGTAAGAGTCCGTTACAATTGCTTGTTGCTTGGGGCTCTATTGCACATACAACGCATATGTACTATAGCTAGTAAATATTAAAAATTAAGTACAAGTATAAAAATAATATCAAATATTGTAAACATTACAAACTCCCTCTTAACTTTACCTCCACAATTTCTCTCTTGATCACATCATAAAAAAAGGAAAATCTGACAATTTTCTAGGGGTTGTTAGGGTTATGTATTTTTACCAAAATTATTTTTCAAATAAAATAATTTTTGAAAATAAAACCTAATTTAGCCAAATAATAATAATAATAATAATAATAATAATTTGATAATTATTTTTAATTTTTGAAAAATATTGAAACTTTTTTGATAATGTGAAACATAATCTAATTTTAGGAAAAATTTCCAAAATGAAATTGTTTTTTAGTTAGAAAATATTTTTCTATGCAAAAATAAAAATATTTAAAATTAATTGCTTAAAAATACGTCACCACTCTACTCTACGGTATAACCCTCGAAACACTCCAACACTAACAAGAAGTGAAGTGAGGCGCGGCGATTGAGACAATGAGGCGGCGATAGAGAGATAAAGCGAGGTGCGGCGATAGAGAGAGGCAATGGCGGAATCGTTGGTCATCAAGTCACCCGCGGAATCTTTGGAACGGCCTTTGCGCCGTCTTAATCCATGATCCCGAAACGAGGACGATCCCAATGGGGAGGACAGAGAGAACGTTCCCGATGTGGACTCCTCCGCCGAGGAGGTGGACGACCACAGAGAATCGAAGGGGAACATTCTACACCGACCCAAGAAGGTGAGCCGACCCTTTTAAACATAGCAGCCGCAATGTGTGTAGGAATGGGTAACTTTGCTAATCATCAATTGTGCTACTTTCAGGCTGCAGCTGCAATGTGCGTCGGAATGGGTAGCTTTTCTGACCCATACATTGCTCAGGGACTTGCCCATTTATTAGGTTTCATCGTCCTTCCTCACTTACTGTATGGAAATTGAAATGTTGATTAAATGTCCATTACCTAATTTCTTATTTTATGTTTTTAAAATGTTATTTGGTACTTATTTTTATGTTTAAATTCTTAATGATTTAATGTCAAAACATGCCTTATCAATCTACTTATGAGTTATGTTTAGTTTACTTTTCTTTATTATTTGACTTGTCACAACTCTCATCCATAACTATGTCAAGATGATACACTTATCGAAATGAGTATGATATGAAAAACTAATGTTTTCAAATTGGAAAGTAATGCTTTTCAAAATTTTAATTTACCTTGGTTTTACGATATATAATTACATCCACAAATAACTTACCTAGGTTTTAAGGTAGCAATTCATATATTCATTGCAAATATAGCTTACTTAGTTGGATTTGTCTGTATGAGACTTGACATGGCTAAAGCCTGCTCCAACAACACATTGGACTTTCTAAAGCTATTAAAAGCTCCATGCATGGTTGTTCATTTTTAGTTTGTTATGTTTTATGTTGTTTCTTTTACAGTTGGGAATCTGAAACTATAACGAACTGGTGCATACCTAAGAATGAATAGTTGAATACTGAAATTAACCCAGCTTCTACTTTGATATACCAACCCATTTTCATTTCAAATTTGCTGATAACTTTTTTCTTTTTTTCTTTTTTGTGTTAGGTTTTCATCTCGATCTCTTGATAATTATCATCCGGGTTACTTGTTTATTTATATTAATTTCCGAAAGCATTTGTTGATCTGATTATCTTGTTCACATAATTTTGTCTATTCTTGCTTAGTTAAATTGAAATAATACTGTGCCAGTACTTTATAATCATGCTAGGTTTCTTATCAACAACAATTACAGTTTAACTAGTTGGTGGAAGATCCTTTATGAAAGGAACCCTCTAGGAATCTAAGGAAATTTGTCTTGGATGAAAATAGCTCTAACCATTGTGAATCTTGCCTTGAATCCCATCAATGACATACTTTTCTAGAGGTAATGTGGCTTTTGTGGCTGTTTTTAGTCTCTCTTGGTTCAATGGTAAGGCTACAATCCACTAGAATGGTGGCTTATTCTTAAATTGAAGGTAAGATTGAATGTTTAAGTTAATTTTTTATTCTTATACATTATTGGAACACTGGCGATTCTTGATTTGCAGAGCACATGCTTTTTTTGGGGAGCAAAGAATTTCCAGATGAAAATGAGGTCTGGACATCTTACATTACTAATGAACCTTACAATTTCTTTCTGACACACATGATTTTAATCGAGGCATAAAGACTGAGTTACTCATATTTATCTAACAAATTCTCGTTGCTGAATTTTATACTAGAAGATAGGTTGTTGACCTGATGCTAGATTGGGAAAGTTGTAAGGTCTAGAGAAGAGACAAATAGCTGATGACACCTGCTGTTGTTTTATGTTCTCCTAAACCCAGGTTGAAGGTTGGAAGACCAACAATATCTATGGACCTTTGCACCTCTTAAGTATAATCTACACATCTTTATATTTACTTGACCAATTAAATTAGGGGACTGAGCAAGCAGTGCGTGTTGGGACTTCTAAATCAATTAAATATACATCACTAGTTAATTACATGGCCTTACAACTAAAATACAACAAAATAAATTCTTTGTCAAAACTACAAGTATGATAACTCCTCTCACCTAAAATCAAGAGAACAGACTAATTGAAAGAACATTAGAATTGAATTATTAATCACCTTGAGATTTAAAATTCCTTTTCTTTTATAATATTCTCGGAAATTTACCTACATAGTGACCCAATTAAATAAGAAAAAATGCACACCATATCAAATCTAATAATTGGCTAAATAAAGCTAACTAAGTCCAATCATCTATGCTTAAAACTCCGTGGCCTTATGAAACTAAATAGATTGTTAAAGTTCTCTTAAGGTTGGGTCTCCCATTATAGTGGCAACATTTTCCAAATATCTCACCACACTTGGGATTAGATACACCCTTTCCAAATATCTCTTCACATGTAGGATTAGATCTAGTTAGATACCAATTTTAACTATCAACTTAACCTTGATGAGGAAATTGAACCATCAGCGATTGAGTCCAGAATTACTCAAAATGCTTAAGCCAAGTTAATATTAAACCACTAGTCTAAACTCAAATTCTTCTGATTAGTCTATGACACTCTATGTAGGACTTAATTAGGCTATCACATTTGCTTATGCTTTAAATTCCATAAAGGAGCAGGTGAGTAGCCTTAGGAGTCTAATTAGGTTGTATGGTGTGATATAAGGGTCTAGCGTTTGGACTTTATAGATGCAATTTGTTCCTTTGATTGTTTGGAAGTAAGAGTACCTTCAATATCATTTCATGCTTCATGATTGAGTAAGATTTTTGAAAATATAATTATTAGTGGCTCCAAGCATGAGTTATATTTGCGCTCCTGTAAGAATTATAAGAATTTACTTTTGCTTGTTCAAATGATTTTCGCTTTCCTTCTCTAGGAAAAGGAGAAATCTGGAAAATTACAAGGAAAAAGAAGGCATGTGACATTACCTTTTTGACTTCTCTATAATAAAATTATTTTTGATACTAAGCATGACTAATCATACCTAAAAATAAGAAAAACTATTTATTTAGTTTTATTAGCACTTATTTTTTGAGAAAATTACTTTCATACAATTTCACTTTGAAAAAGTAGATGAGCAAACAAACATGCAAAATTAAATACACCTAATAATTTTGGATAAACACTCTTTTGTGGTTTGAGAATAAATCATGAACAATCAAGATTCTCACTTTAAAATACAGTTGGTACTTTTTTGGGAAAGAGTAATCTATTATATCATAAATAAATAAATTACTTGTACCTACTGGATGATATCCTAATCCTAAACTACTGGGACTAAATGCAAAAGACATATATATCTAATAACGCCAATTATATTTAACACTCCCCTCCTTAAGATGAGCATAAATAAAATATTAAATTTATTACATTAACTTGTAAGTTAAACATAGATAAAAGGGTTAATATATTGCATCATAAATGGTAATTGCATGTATATAGATGACTCAATTAAAAATCCTAAACCTAAAATACTAATTTGGGATTAAATCAACAGCACCTATTACCTAACACATCCAATTAATATTTCAAATGTTACATAAATCCCTTGTTATGAATTCAGAAGTAGATAAGAGAGAGACTATAGATAAAAGGGAGACTGAAAGGGAAGTAAAAAATCTTGAATCCCACTTATTGATTTTGGCGGTAATACATTCGACAATTAGGATGTCTATTTATTTATTTTTTAATTAAAATATTACCAAATAATAATTCCAAACTATTGCTTTGGCTTATGACATATTTAGTTTGGTAGGTTTGCATCAAACAGTTCATAATATATAGGTTCCATGGTAGCCAAATAACAGAGTTGATGGGATATATTGTGGTTGCTTCCCAAGCTTGTGTTTGTTGTATACTGTTAGTATTAGAAGAATGATAGTTTTGTCTATGCAGTTGATGTTTTGGTTGTTTTGTTTGATTTTGAGAATTATTCTTCTCCTCATACGGATCAACTGTAGTTCTTATCAATAAATGGCGTGTGACTTTTTTTAGTTTAGATAATTTACTTTTCACTTATATTTAATTACAAATTTTGATGCATTCTGATGGCTTATAAGTCATTTACCTGACATGTATTGTGGTGTTTCTTAGTATGCCAACTATGTGACCAAGCATGGGGGCTCAGTAAATGCTCATACTTTAAGTGAATATGCAGTTTATCACTTTGAAATTGGTCATGAATATTTGAAAGGCGCCTTGAAAAGGTAATAATGCACTGCTTTATGCATCTTAGAGGCAATGGCTTTTTCTTTCTCAAACTTATATGAATTTAGAGCATTTTTTTTAATGCCTCTTGTAGATTTAGTCAGTTCTTTATATCACCGTTGATGAAGATAGAGGCAATGGAACGTGAAATCTTGGCTATTGATTCAGGTTGTTTAATGTTAGCTTTAATTTCACCACCAATATTTCAATATTGTATACTTAATAACTTAAGGTCATTAATTTATAAATTCTTCTCTTTATGTTGTGCTCTGAGAAAACAATTGCTTTGTAGAGTTTATGCAAGTACTACAACAGGATGGTTGTCGTTTAGAACAGTTTTATTGTCATATATCTACCCCTAATCACCCTTTCAACAGATTCTCTTGGGGTATACTTTGTGTAAAATCCAACTTAATTTTTTGTACCATTTTTATAACTATTAATTATTTCTAAGCAACTCTTATTGTAGGAAATAAGAAGAGTTTGTTCGATGCCGTGGAGCATGGTGTCAATTTGCGAGAAGAAATCTCAAAAATGTATATGGAAAATTATCACGAGGGCATCATGAAACTAGTTGTAATAGGAGGAGGTGAGGTTGCTAGACTATGTGTGCATGGTATTCAATATTATTGCTCATTGGTTTTTAATAATAGTTGTTGCCTTTTCGTTTACCATCATCTTGCAGAGACTTTAGACATGTTAGAGGATTGGGTACTCGATCTCTTTAGTGATATCAAAGCAGGCCTTTCATTAGGGGTCATTTATAAGACAGATGTTTCACCTATTTGGAAAAAGGGGGAAGTTCTATAGATTAGAGGCAGTGGATGATTTTCATCTTATAGAGTTGGCTTGGACCCTTCCTTGTCTTCACCGTGAATATCTGTAGAAGCCAGAATATTACGTAGCACATCTATTGGGTCATGGTTAGTAATTTTTGATAATAAAATTTATAGTTAAGATGCAATATGGACAGTTGTTATTTTACTTGTTAGAGATGAACTGAGAGGGACCTATGCTATCACAATGAAAAATTAATTGGTTGTCTTTTGATAACTCCAGCAGGTTAGGCAACATTATGCTCATATAACCTTTTTTTATTTTTCTTAGACATTATAACTTGTATAATGATCGTTTATTAGGATGTTATCAAATAGTTTGTATGGTTAACTATACTAGTTTCCAACCAAGTAATGATCTAATAGTTTTTTTCTTCCCTTTTCTACTTCACTTGTAAAATTATAAGGCCCTCTTCAGTTTTTATCTATGATTGGTCAACTCATTAGTTAGTTGATCTAGAGTTCCTAGAATTTCCATGGCCTTTTCCCTCCTGTTATTCTTGGATTCATTTTTTAAATGTCTATCAACTCATAATTCCCTATCTAGCAGTTTGTTAAATTCTCAAATATTGCTACTATAATTTTTAATTGATGATATCTTTTGTGCTCAATACCTGGAGCATGCTTCTTACAAATGAGAAAAATTATTCAGAGGGTAGGGGAAGCTTGCTTTATTTTCTGAAATCTAAAGGATTGGCAAGTTCATTATCAGTTGGCGTTTCTAAAGGAATGAACAGGTCCTCCATTGCTTATGTTTTTGTCATGTCCATCTACCTCACTGATGCAGGTCTGGAGAAGGTAAGTGATTACTGATTACGGAGGCATAAATCTTATATGCACTGCGATTTCTTGTACCTTTATTTACATCAGTACTGATGCAACTTTAGAATTTATTTTTTAATAGTTGTAAATTCTAGAGGTTGTATTCCGGGTTTGATTTCATCTTTTGTTATGTCTGAGCATTGTACTTCTTGACACGAGCATTTGATTTTTTTTCCCTCCAAAAAAATTTGGAATATAAAATATATACAATTTCTCTTAGAACAAGTTTTGATTGTCTTATAACCATACCGACAATTTGTCTAGATATATTATACTTCACTGGGCTGATTTATTTATTATCTAGCATATTTCTTTTAGTTAGCTTATCATTTATTATTTTAGTAAAATATTTTACTTTTTCTTATTTGCATCACTTTCACAAAATAAACTTTATTTTGTATATGGTGTGTTAAAGTCTTAACCTGACTTCATTCTTTTCCATATGATTAATCAAATTGTGACGTGCACTGCTTATTTATTTATTTTACTTTTTTAATATTTATTTCTTTAGATTGTGTTTGTTCTACAATTTTTAAGATTTTTCTTCGTGTGACTTAAAACTATCATTGTTTCTTGTTTAGTTGGTTCTCATTTAGGGTCAACTATCTTTGTACTTCTTCTATCAAAATTAAACTCTAGTTCTAGGAGATAGTTTCTATTTGTTCATGTTACAACCTTTTGTCTATCTTTTATCTAATATCATTTTGTAAATTCTTGCTGTAAATGCATTCTATATTCCATTGCTAATAAAAGCTTTAGACATTCCATTTTCTCGGAATGATCTTTGCTTTGTACTTCTAAAACAACTTTCCAGATTTTTCTCCTCTTCCACAAAACTGGCATGTAAGATGGATTGCTTAACTTTGTCTCTTATGCTTCCTCAGTTTGTGGAGGTAATCGGGTTTGTATATCAGTATATTAAGTTGTTGCGTCAACTTCCTCCACCAGAATGGACTTTTAAAGAACTTCAGGATATAGGAAATATCAACTTTAGATTTGTTGAGGAGCAACCGCACGTAGATTATGCAATAAATCTTGCAGGTAAATGAACGTTTAACTTTTCATATATTTTCGGTTCTATATTTATTCATCACAAGAACCTTTACTGGCTATTCAAGGGAAACATTATTAGCTATTTCAGTTGGTATATTAGCATGGTCTTTTTTTTACTTTGCTATGATCTCTAACTGTATCTTACTCATTTGCTAATGTGCTTCTTTATACCATGATCTTTACTATGATTTGGTTTTCTATGATGTTTTTTTACTGTATAGGTTTTGATGTTTAATTATTCTACATTGTTCTTTGTCGTAAAAGTAATTGATCTTTCTACTGCAGAAAATCTTCTTTTTTACTCAGAAGAGCATAGTATTTATGGAGAACTTGCTTTAGAGGAGTGGGATCCTAATTTGGCACTAGACATTTTGAGCCGTTTGTCTCCAGAAAATATGAGAGTTGTCATACAGTCAAAATCATTTGATTATCAGTCGCAAGGTGCTTATGCTTGCTTCTTGGTTTTTCACCTGCATTACCTTTAGATGTCGACTAATGATGTGACACTCAAATCTTTAATCTCCTCTCTATTTAATATATATTATTAATGAAAATGTTTATATGACGTTCTTTTATTATTTCAGGCATCCAATATGAGCCATGGTTTGGGTCCCAATACATAGAAGAAGATATTTCACCATATCTTCTCAAGCTTTGGGAAAATCCATCTGAAATTACCCCGTCTATGCATTTATTTTCGAAGAATGACTTCATCCCTCATGACTTTTCGCTTCGAAAATCTAATATGCCAGAAAGCCTAGCAAATATTAGTTGCCCTCAGTGTATTATAGACAGTCCATTACTAAAACTCTGGTATAAAATGGACACAACATTAAATGTGCCCCGTGCAAGTGCGTATTTTTCGATCGCTTTGAAGGAAGGATATAGCAATCAATGTCAAACATTGCGTGTTGACAGAGCTATTCATAAATCTTCTCAATAATGAACTAGATGACATCATATATCAATTATACTTCAAAGTCAAAGAAGGATTTTAAGTTGATCCATTATTTGCTTTATTCCCTAATTTTAATTGTGCAGGCTGAATTAGCTAAACTGGAAACTTCTTTGTCATCATTTGGTGGTGATAAACTTCAATTGGGGCTGTATGGTTTCAGTGACAAGCTACCAATCTTGCTATCAAAGATATTGAATTTGTCCAGAACATTTATGCCAAGTATGGATCAATTTAAGGTATGCCATTTGTTCTGAAATTCTTGAGCAATTATAAATAGAGATAGGAGAGTGATCAGGGTTGACTACTACATTCTTTTGTTGTACACCTCATCATATATTGTTGTTTGTGTTGCTAAAAATAAAAACAAAATAAATAGAGCAATAGAGTTAGTTGTCGAACCCTTGCAGAACCTGTATATGGAGCTGTTTGGATCAATGTATCTTCTAAAGCACTTCACAAAGATTGTGTCATTTGCCACCTTGGCATTCTTCACAAGAGCACTTCTGATCATGCAAC
>JBAMIE010000118.1:635611-649783 GCA_037177295.1 Kaempferia parviflora
CACGAGGATATTACACATATTTCAAGGATGTTACAGCCGTCCGATTGACGAGGAGACACGGGGACACCGTGATATTGAGACAGAAAATTTGAACTACCTAACCATTTGGACAGCTTATTATAAATTGACTTTAGAATTTTACTCTCTTAATATAATTTAAGAACGAGCTGTGAAAAAAACACATAATCATCTTTCATTACAATAAATAAAATAAATTAAAAATAACAATTTATTTGAAAAAAATTGAGCATTGGTAATTTTTTAGTGCGGCCTTTATATTGTTTGTCCTACTTTAAATGTATATATATTTTATCTTATATTTATTATTTTAATGAAATTTGGTATTATCTATAAGGTTGTATAGGAAGTTAATGTTCAACTTCATAAAAATTTATCTATATCTATTTAATATATATAATATTTAATTAAATAAAAAAATTAAATTATTTATTAAACAAAATAAATAAAATTTAAATACGTTCGTATTCGTTTTGTTAATGCCCCATTAATAGAAATTATAAATAATATCTATAAATAAAAATGTTGAACTATTTTTATCAATAATTTTCTTATTAAATTTATAAATAAAATAAAAATCAATGTTAAATTTATTAATTAACTATATAATTTTTTTATAATAATTAAATAAACTCAAATTAAGAACTTATCTCTAATTTTTCTTAAAAAATGGCAAATTTATATGCACTTGGAATAATATGCAACGAGTCCAAAATTATGGTGAAAAATCCACACCCGCATGAAATAGGCAGTATGGACCGCGGATGTACGCCGCGCATAGAGTTTCCATGTGACTTTCTCTCACCGCCTCAAATATCATTACTCTTTTGATCCACTCATCTACGATACCCACTTTCAGACCCCATGCTTCGTGACCGCACATCACATCGCTGCCCATCCGCAAAGAGAGTAACTTCGCAAACGGATCTGTTTCGGTGCACTTTATATTTGACTACGTTGGTTCCTCAAGTGTCAGTCCACCACAAATTTATATATTTTTTTTTGTTATTTTAACCCGGAAGGCAACTTGGACGGAAGAGAGTCAAGAGACGCGAAAGCAGTCGAAGCCTCATCCTCCTCGGTCTCCTCCTCGATCTCATCCACTCTCCGCTACCACTCTCGCCTCGATCGGACTCTCTCCATGATGATCGCCAAAGCCATCACGATGGAAGCTGGAGGCGGAAGGGAGCCGCCTTGTGTTCTCTATTGCCCGGACCGGCCCTCATTGATGGCCGTTGACGGTAATGACCTGGCTTCGTCGGAGGACCTCGGGAAGAAGACCCGAAAGGCCTACACGATTACGAAGTCGAGGGAGAGTTGGACCGAGCAGGATCACGACAAGTTCCTTGAGGCCCTACAGCTGTGAGTTTTCCCTGTGTTCCGATTCTTGTATTGCAAGATTGGGTTTTGGTGCTAGCTTTATCAGATTTACTAGTTCTTAGTTATTGTTTCTTCGTGATGTTTGGATTTGAGTTTTCATTGGTTGTGGATATTGCTTATTTTAGGCCGCGTATTTGCGTTCTGTAATGGCGATAACTTAATCGCCTAGTTACGCTTTCTTTCGATTCTCATGGTGTATCTTTGGCCTTTTCTATTGGTTCTGCAGGATCTGCTGGCTGCAATTTACCATGCATTAACGTGCTATTGATTGCGGGCGTTCAATTGTTTTTGTTAATTTTTTAAGGTCAAATTTAAATTAAAATGTACCTTCACAATTGATTATGTTGATCACTTCAAAGACAGCAAGGCTTAACATCACTAATTTTGTACTGATAAGTGTGGTGGCATGTTATTTCATTTCTCTAGGTTATTCGTTAAGATCGTCTTAATACAACTTAAACCTATCTTCTTTTTCTCATACTATGCCTAAATGGATCCTCATTTTTTTAAAGTGAAATATGCACTATTGCTCTATTATAAGATGAGAAAAATAAATTTTTGTCTTTTATTCATTCCCGTAGAAATATCTACTCGCTGATTCTCAAAGAATGCACGTGAGTTAGTTTGCAGATATAGTTCATTGACATATAAATAATGTTGCAATTTTCTTGTGTATAATTGATTTCTGGTCTTTTGCTGATTGCAGTTTTGACCGAGATTGGAAAAAGATAGAAGCATTTGTGGGATCAAAGACAGTGATCCAGGTAAGCTCCTGAATCACCTCTGTACTTAGTATTATATATTCTATGTTGTAAGATGTATACATTGCAGGTTAGCACTAGATGCCTGTCTATGTGAGCATAAGTGCTTTGTAAATTGCATTGTGTCATCTGTGGGTGGTTTGGTTGTGTGTTAGCTCTCATCTCTATGGATCCAAATCTATAGGTTGAAGTTTTTTTTTAATATATATAAATATGGATGATAGTGATTTAGGTAGAATTTCAGGTTTATGTTGG
This sequence comes from Kaempferia parviflora, assembly GCA_037177295.1. Taxonomy (NCBI): domain Eukaryota; kingdom Viridiplantae; phylum Streptophyta; class Magnoliopsida; order Zingiberales; family Zingiberaceae; genus Kaempferia; species Kaempferia parviflora. The sequence continues at coordinate 638,026 of JBAMIE010000118.1, forward strand.
GGTTGTACTATTGTCAATCCTTCTCTACTCATGGCATAAGTAGCGGACAGCACCCATGCAATCCTTCAGCAGGTTTTTGATTCTTTCAACTGAAATGCAGAGTGATTTAATTATATTTATGTTTTCTTTTCAATCAAACTATGTGAAGGGAAGCCTTGACATAACAGTAAAGCTGCTGCCATGTGACCTTGTGTGGTCACATGTTCGAGTCACGGAAATATCATCTTGCAATGTAGGGTAAGACTGTGTACAATAAACCCAATGATCCGACCCTTTCCTGGAACCGTGCATAGGCAGCTTAATGCACTAGAATGCCCTATTTTTTTTTTTTTTAAATTAAACTATGTATATATTATAGTTTGGTAATATAGTTGTTTTCAATGTTCATCTATTTGAATTTTTTTAGTTAATTACATAATTTCTTTCTAATTTAAATGGGAATTGGTTGTATGATTGTGCGCTTTTTTTTTTTTTTTTTTTCATGAGTTTGACCTTAGGTTTGATTTTAGATGCCTACTTTCTCTAAGCAAAAACCTGAATCTCTTTCTTGAATATTCTGTTTTTTGGATAGGGTGAAGTCACAGTATGTTTTATTTACCACATGTAATGGTTATTTTGCAAGTTTATGCAGTTTACAGATGGTTTGCATCAGACACATGAATGAACCATAACTTAGAATGATATTCCATTATGTTTCATCTGTATTTTATTTTGTATGTTCTCATAACTATCATGCCAATATACATTCTGATACCATCAGTAACTTGGTGTGTTTGCTGATTGACGTTCACATATTAAATCTTATCTATATAGATAAGGAGCCATGCGCAAAAATACTTTCTGAAAGTTCAGAAGAATGGTACAAATGAGCATGTGCCACCACCTCGACCTAAGAGAAAGGCGGTTCATCCATATCCTCAGAAAGCTGCTAAAAATGGTTTGCACAGTTCATAGTACTTGTTGTTTTTTTTTTTTTTTTCAATTGTAAGATGCAGCTAAGAATTTTTTTTTTGGATCAAAAATAGTTTCTCAGATACCTGAACCTAAAACTGTATTCTATGCATCCTGTCCACTTGATCCAGGCGTTTCTTCAACAAGAGAAAGTACATCCATGCCTAGGAACCACACTACCATGACAGTTTCTTCTTTGATTCAAAGACCAGAGCAGCCTATCAGTTCCTGCCATCTTAAGAAAGGTCTGCTGTTTTGATTTCGGCTATCTTATGACCTTTTTGATTTGTCTTCTGATTGCTCAGTTGAATTTGCAGATGGTGTAGTAAATGCAGGAGTTTTGACAGCAAACAATTCCAGCTGTACTAGCACTGAGAGCCCTGGAACATGGTCTGCATGTGAAGCAATTGATCAGGAAAATTTGGTCACATCTCTTCCCAGTGAGTGCTGTCTTCCACCTATATAACATCTAGTCACCTGTCCAAATTAAGAATCTAATTTCATCATCAACCACACTATTTTAAGCTGCTGTTTGTATTTTTTTTGTATTTCTTTATTTTCCCTCTTCTCTTCCTTACTTTCTTACATTTATTTTTATTTTGGTAAGTCATGCCAGACTTCGCCCAGGTGTATGGCTTTCTTGGCAGTTTGTTTGATCCTAGCGCAAGTGGACATTTGCAAAAGTTGAAAGCAATGGATCCAATTGATGTTGAAACTGTAAGCTTCTTGCAGTATCAATTTTCTTAAGTTTTTGAACATCAAAATAAATTTTTACAAAGTAGTCATGTATGTGGTCCAGAACTCCACATAAGCTATGTGTGACTGGTTTAGGTAGGATATTTTGACAATTTTTCTTTTGGAAGAACTTCTTTTGTGATTTCTAGCTACTGTGGTAACTTTTTGTGATTTGGTCGTATAGACTCTCATTTTCAAAGTCCAATTGAAATATTTGTCAATTTGGATTAACAACCAAGGCAAAATAGTATACATGAAAATAGGATGAGCATCTTGACAGATTGTTTCATTAATATACACCATCTGTTTAAATATATGTTTTAGCAAGATTCAATCTTTGTATAACTATTTTTTTCCATGATACTTAAATTTAAGCACATGGATTGGGAATAGGTTGAACTTTAGCTGAAGAAACAAGAACTAATGGTTCCTGTCACTAATGTCAGGTACTAATACTGATGAGGAACTTGGCTTTGAATTTGACTTGTCCAGAGTTTGAGGATCATGTAAGTATATGCTAATCTTGTTAATATTAATTTTGTTCCCATATTAAACCTGTTTATCTTTTTCAGCTGAATTTTCTTATGATTTATTTGAGTTTGTTATTTGGGTTGTTTATATCCTCATGGGTATCTCAATCATTTTGTGTAGGAATGTGTGATAATACAAATTTTGTTACTAATGTGGGAAAATTTTTAGGTCATTGCTTCTAATGCAATCCTCTCTCTGTATCTATCTATCTGTATATATAGTGTCTTAGTTTACATTTATCTTCCCAAGTTTGAAAATTACTGGTAATCCGTGATCTATTTACCATCAGGCCCTCAATCCTTCCTCTTAAACCAATTCACATTTAGTGTAAATACTTTTGTCATAAATGAATCCAAGCCAATGCACATATAGTATAAATTACGCTTTTGTCATAAATGAACTCACTTCTGGACCTCTCAAAAACTTAGTTACCAATTTTCTAGTTACGTATTCGAACTGCCAAAAGAAATGATTATCACCTTGGACTGCACCAATTAACATCTATATTTTTTTCCTTTTGTAAGATACTGAACTAAAAGCAATGTTCATAGTACCTAGATTAAGACACATATGGCTCATGGACTCTATAGATTGATTACCAAGCTCAATCATCTTGTTACGGAATAGAATTCCATAGGATACCTGTTCTCCCTTTCTTCTTGTATGATTCACCAAGCAATATGACAAATAGGTCCCTGGAGAATATTTATATATTCATCCCTCTATTATTTCCATTTCTTACACTCTTTTTCAGGTGGTTCAGATATATCATGGAAAACTAAATTATGACAGATACACATGATCCCAGGACCACTCAAAGCTTTGGTGAGCAGGTCTGCCCTATGCCAAACATTTTGTTGGTCCTCAATTCTTGAATGAAAATAAAGGTTGCATTAAATGCACCAGAACAAATTTGAGGATTTTAATTACTTATTGACAATGAGGTCAATGGAAATTCAGGAATATGAAAGACTGGCAGCAGATGCAAAGTGGATGAAAGAGAAACACTTCCAATGTTCCAATGCCTTTAACTGATTAAGACCCATTATCTATAGTGACATTAATAGGATTAGCTGGTGGTGTGATCATAGAGAAAGACGATATGTCACCTGAAATGTATTGAGAGGCTTCGAGACTAAAATCCATAAAGATCTTATTGTGCGCAGAAAGTAGTAGACATTTCTATATGAACCAATAAGGTAACCCATTGGGATAAAACACTAATAACTCAAGTTTTAAGTGCTCCTATAACAACAGTGCAACTAGACAGTGATGGTTTAGTGGAGGTCGAATCCAATATTTTTGTAATGGATCGACTGAATTAGGACACTGAGGAGTCCTTAGAAGGAAGGAAAGCTTCAGCTTAGCATGTTTCTTCTGTTGGGTTCTCCAAGTGTAGCAATGGCGAAGAGGCTATTTAACAGAGGAAATTTATAAGTGTTCATAAATGGCGTCATTAAGGAAGACGTTGGTGAGCTTAAACACTTGGCTGGCAGATAGTTGACTCAGTGCTACTTCATTTGCATGGGTAACTTTTTCAAAGATCAGATGATTCCAAAAGTTTCTTAGATGAAACTTAATGAGAAAGGACAGGGTGAGAAAGTTGCCAAGGCCATGAAGTCAGTATCGACCCTGAAGAAGACCAAGAAGATGAGGACCTTTGTGACTTCTCATCAACTAGCATAAAGGGGTGGACGCTTGTGTTGAGAGGCAGTTGGGGCACTTACACAGGGATGCTTGGCCGGAGAGGCAGTGGTGAGGATGCTCACATGGGGAATATTCAACATGGATGCTCCAAAAAGAGATGCCTTAGTGACAGAGGCAATGGATCCTGATGCAGTTGCCAAAGCGTTCATTGAGCATTGCTACTAGAGGTTCAACAACAACCAACAAACACTTAATGGGCTTTGCTAGGATGACAGCTGTGGTTATCCCTTATGAACGACTCTTGTTGATGTCATCTGAGTGAGAGTCGATGCTGAGCAACGATGAGAGAGAAGGTATAGATTGTAGATGATCAATGTGGATCAGAGTTACGAATTTGATACCATGTTATGGAAAAAGAATCTCACAGGCCAAATCCCTTTTTCACCAAAGACTGATTCATCAATCACTTGTAATCTGGGATAGCTGCTGCGCTCCAGACATGCATGCCAGTTATTCATGTGCCTCAATCTTAGTTGTCAATATACTTTCACATCTCCAATACCAAAAACCATATAGTTCTATAGAATTGTGAGTTATGCAACAGAAGGTAGACTTTTCTTCATCATGTGGAAGACATTATTCACCATGTTTAGAACTCATGTGAGTTGTAATTTTTGCACATCTGACTTGCCAGATCAGAAGCCATATATCATCCATAGTCACCATCACTTTATTACATTTGTATTGGGTCAGGATCATCAACTTCCATCTTGTCATGTAGCTATTTTAATTGATGACCAGTATTTCCACTCGATTGAACGTCATGATGTAGTAAGATCCTAGCCTATACTAATTAGGCTTTGTCCCGACCAACTAACTTCACAATTCCAGAATATACACGGATAAAGTCTTATCCAGGATTGAGTCCTTGCCTCGTAATATTGTTGAAACGGTGACCATAGTAAGAGAGATTAATTGAGGATGACCCTTGATTGTGTAGAGCATGGTTAGAAATCTCATATTGTGCCGAGAGAAATGGCCAAAGCCTATCATTCCGATAAATTATTGAAACTCGATACTTCTTGGCACTCTCCTGTATTGTTGTATCATTCATGTCGACAAATATCATTTCATGTCAACACTCAATACCCATGCTAAATTGTGATAATGTTATTTTTTTTTAGTTTGTCTCCGTACATGATAATGTTAAAATTCTAGCATTTCAAATGGAAAACATACTATATAGTTGTGTTATATTTTTCTTTTTCTCTATGTTTGTTTTCCTTCTATCTCTAATTTACCATTGACACCATATATCCGAACACCTGCATGATACTGAAACAATATTGCTCTAGTGAAAGATCGAAACACTTTTATGGCTTAAATTTCAAACCTTGGTGTAGAGAAATTGTTGCATCCCTAATCGGGATGACTCTAATACCAAATGTTGCAAAATGGAAAGTCAAAGCTTTGAAATTTGAATAACTTTATTGATCTAATTGGATTGTTTACACAATAGCTCCACTCACACACCTCACACACTCATTTTTATTTCTTCTTCTCTTGATTCTCGTTTCTTGTTTATTCTCTTCATTGTTATGGCATCTACCACCCTTGTTTGTAGGAGTGGATGGTGGCTAGATATTTTCACAAACCATTCTAGAGAGATCTTTCTAGCCATATGTTTAGATATTTTCTTCTTCTCTAGGCCTTTCCTAGGATTGCTTAGACTCTTGTAGGTCTCAAAAGAAACTTACAACACTCTAGAAGCTTGTGGAACGTTCTAGTAAGCTTTGGTAAGTTCTAGACCCTTCCATGAGTTGGTGATATTTTAACATATAGATGTGGGTCTGCATACACACATAGAAGGAGAAAAGGAAGGATGATGTACTGTGGCAAAGGATGGAGGGGTGGCATATGTGCATTGATTCTATGGCATGCTCCAGTGACAAGGAGAGATTTTGGAGAGATGGTGGTGTAGGGTTATAGTGGAGTTTGCTCCGTGCAAAATCTTAGCCTCCCTCTCAAATGGAAACCCCCTAGTAAAGAATTCTAGGATTCTCCTAATTCCTCACTGAGTTGAGAGGGCTAAAATTGTATTATCTAGTCAAAAGAACAATTACACCTATCAATAAGATTAATTAAGCAGATAATGATTTGATATCCCTTGTGTGACTAAATTTATATGTAACACCCATATAATTATTGACACTGACATAAGCATTAGCAAAAGCAAGAATTATAGAAAACCGGTGACTGGTCCTATTTCCAGGTTGGATAGTGTTGTTGGTACTAGAAGGGAGGAAGGCATACACCACTGATGTATTCACTTCGTCTTTTGTACTTATCCTCTTAAGATAACTACAGAGACCAAAGAATCCTCTGGACACCAATGTAACATTGACCTTTTAACGCATAGAAGAGCACAGCAATGAAGGACCATATCAGTTAACAACCACAAGCCACCTTGGATTCTACTAGTATCTGTGATCAGGTTGTCTAAGAGAGTATCTTGGACATTCCTGAACCAACTAAAATTCACCACCTTGGATTCTACTTGTATCTCTGATCAGGTTGTCTAAAAGAGTATCTTGGACATTCCCGAACCAACTAAAAATCATTTTTTTTAGAAAAAAAAATCCATGAGTCTGACTTGAGCAAGCTGGGTAGGAACAAGTACCAACTGATCCGAACATGTGCAATGTGGAGACATTGATTGGGCTGAAGTTGTTATCCTACTAAAATGGCTCTTGATGTGGGTGAGATGGAGCTATTGGCATTTTTTCAATATACATATTTTGTGTGCTTAAGATTGTGTGTGAGAAGAAGGGTGTTTCAGTCTGTCAGGGTTGGTAGGAATGGCCAGGTGGTGATTATTTGATTCTTAGATCCTTTCAAAATCCCACTTTGGATCATGCTACAGGTTGTTCAGCATGGAGCTTGCTGCAGCCCTATTCTTTTGTAACAAGTCCAAGTAATGTAGAATTTGACCTTTACTTTTTTTAAAAAATAAATCAGTCCAATAACATAAACAGTGCACATGCTACTATTTTTTTAGTACGTCTAGCAAACAAGTGAACTTACACCAAATCTAAGGAGACAGAGCTATTGTATGTTCTATAAATGAGCTCCCTATTATTATTTTTTAAATTATTCACTCATTTGATCACTAATCAGTAAAGTACTTGGTTCTCCAAAACTCTCCTCTTGCAAAATCGTTGTCACACAAATGTGTGGAATTGCTGGGTAAGTAATGATCCCTACTTGTGCTGTGTTGTCCCAGAGATAATGATTTGTTTGTTGTATTGCTGGTATTGATATTGTCTACAAACTCTGTTTGAACCATTGGAATTGTTTCTTCTCCTCATTGTGGATGCATACGGTTATCTCCAGAACAGAAGATTTAGTAGTCTTGTTGTTTTTTTCTTTTGTTCACTGTGTTCATTTCCAGGGTGCTACATTTCAAGTCAACTGCTAACTTTCAACAATCAATGTGAAGTCACAGTTCAAGGGCTTGAAATTTGGTTATACGAGACAGAAACTGAATAAGGCTAGATTTACTGTATTAAATCATTAGCTGAACTCAGCTCCAATTGACTTCTGATATTGTGCTTGGAATCTGCAAAACCTGATTGTTTCTTGTTAGAAATTATCTGATGTTATTGTTTCTGGGTTTGTGGGGCTTGAAATTTGGATGGCCTTTGCCTATTATTGATTTGGATGTGTTTGCATGTCTCTTCTGAATTAGGATTTACCACGACACTTTCAACTCAATCTTGTTGAACATCTGTTGAGCATGTGAATTGCATGCAAAGGATATGATGGTGATGATCACATGGATAATCAGTAGAATTTTCCCTCAACATTTATTGTTCTATTCCAGATGAACAGTAGAGTATTTGACTTTCCAAACTGAAAGATAGCTGGAAGTTTAGTGGCTGTCAGTTCATGTAGCAATCTTTATAGTTAGCTCAACTTTGGCAGAATGGTCTGTCTGGCTATAATAATGAACAATTGACTTGATGTTTGTGCAATGACATTTCCTTAGAAGTGTTCACATTTTAGGTGGTCTTGTATGGCTCACAAAAAATAAGCTCAAGCAAGAGAGTATTCGTTGTGGTCACCCATTTATTTGAACGTCTAAAGAACAGTACTGAATGTTGCATGCTTACAAATTATTTTCTAGATAGTCCTCCGTTTTTTTTTGGACTTGTGTTTGCATTATTTAACTCTGGTTTCTTGTAAATGGTTGCAACCCAAATTTATTCCTCCCTTTATTAAGAACACAGGTCACTTGCTATTTTGAAATTACCGTGCAAATTTATCTTGTCAAGGTCGCATGTTTTGAGATTTTTAGGATTGTTACTAACTTGCAGACTTATGAACTTTCTTACAATAACCTCATGCAGAGAATGTTGCTTTCAACTTATGGCAGTGATATGGAAGAAGCTAAAGCACATAATATCAGCAACTTGTTTCATTCAAGAGATGGTGCAATTATCCCTCTTGTGTGAGTTGATTCGCTCACCATACAATATCAGTCGGTCCTAATACTGTTAAATTGACACGCTAACACGAGCATTTTGTTATCTAGGGTTCAAGGAGAATAACCACAAGAATATTCTAACAGCTGATGGTGCATGCATTTCTCTTTGTGGTCCATGCAGCTTCTCTTAACCTCGCACATTTGTTTAGTTGTATTTAGGGCGAGTACTGAGAACTCGTGCATGTTGTATCTCCTAGTAATAAAGATGGTATATTTGTACAGCAGAGTGTCCATGCGAGTGGGTTTTGATTGTATATAATAGTTTAGAGCTTCTACGCAGGTTTATGAGAACCTTCCATTCCTTGAGGGTTACAAGGTCATTTTGCGTGCCTGCCGTGTTTGGTTTTCTGATGCCTAACGTGATGCATAAATATCCCTATGCAATAGTTCACAAGAATGGTTATTTTAATTTCTATGGACTCTGATGGAAGATCATGTAAATCAGGTCTGATGGGGGAAGTTAGATATAATAAAACAGTTTAGTCAGATTCGATTTAAGGGAGATGATCGAACTAATCAAAGTGATCAAACACAAGTCAGTGGCCAAGGGTCGTCATGATGGATCAGTCGAGTTGAGTGGTGGGAGTTGGATGCAGGGGTGAGATACGCTATATATTTCACATTATTCCTTCTTTATTACATTCAACAAACAAATGTAAATATTTATACTAAATGTCTATTTGAACTTAGGCTTTAGAAATGTTTTTTCATCCATTCTTTAACAACAGACCATTAATGTTGCATCGTGCCCTTTTCCTTGACAAAGCATGCATGCGACTTAATTTGCTGCCTGGGACTGCAAATCGCAATTAATCAGCTTTATTGCAATGGGCCACGAGCCATGAGCTATCGCATTTGTCTGCTTCCTTGCATTCTCCGACACGATTTGATTCGACGGTTTTCGCATGTGGCGGATCCATTTATATATAATTTGCATACGATAGATCGGTGGAGCTGCTGCTGCTGATGATGCTTCTGCTGCCCTCCTGCCACAGCTTTAATGGCCGGCGCTGGTGAAATCTAAATAGGCGCCCCCGTACGTGGTTGGGGCCGGCCGGAGACGTCACGCCATGTGAATTCCTGGAATCTCGACACTCTAAATCCAGCTAAAGATCCAGGGGACTGGATCAGCCCTGCGAAGAGCAGAGGCATCAGGCATGGTTGTGGTGGAGTTTTAGTCTCCACACTCTCTGAAAGAGAGTAAATCAAAAGGAGTATATGCCAATGCAAGGGGAAAGAGTCTGATCTTTAGGAAGGACAAATTTCAGAGTGACGTTTGGTATCAGACAGATTCTAACATCTTTTGATTTTGAAAGATCGGAGTGCAAAATTTCTTCTTCTCTTTGTTTTTGTGTTCATTTTTCAAAGACAAGCTATTTTATGAATCAGTTTCCCACTTAATAATGCTCTCTTGCTTCATCTAAGACAGGCTATTAATTATGCAAATCTAACTGTTAAGATATTACGTTAATTCAGTAGGGGGAACATAATAAAGGTTTATAAGTTTTGCTAGGGAAAAGGCATCGAAGGACAATTTGGTGCGCGAGTACAAATCCCATCACTTTTGAAAAAAGAAAGAAGAGAGGGAGAGATAGGACAATTATGCTTAGGACACTTTGTATAGTCATATAATTAACCTTGCTTCTATATTGCCACGCATAACCTCAATTCTACATTGTTTAACAATAAATAGCTAGCTAATGAAATGCATGCCGACGAGAAGGAAAAGTGATATACTCAATTCAATTGCAATTGGTAAAAACACTTTGATCTAAAGGGGTGTAGAGTGATATGGTTAAAATATTAGCTAGCGAAAGTGGAAAACATATATGAGAATAATGTGGGGTTAACAAAAAAAAAAAAAAAAAATTAAAAATAGTTTTTAAATAATAATCCTATCGGTATTAATATATTAATTCAAGGTTTATGTCGATTAGAATGCCTAAATTGCAATTTAAAACTATGACAATTAATATAATAATTTATCTATATGTAAGAATTATAAAAACCTTAGTTAATATATAACTCATTTTGTTAATGTTTTTAACACTTTGTAAAAATTCAAATCGAAAACGAATCTAATATACAAATCAAAACTAATTGGAGAAGTCATGATAAACTGAAATTTTCAGTTTGAATTGGTTTGCTTTAATAGTTTCAAATTATATATGCTCCAACATGACGATGAGTTATAGCTAATAATGAAAATTTACAAGATTAGATGAGTGAGTGTCTAGGCATAGCATTTTGGGTTAGTAATGGGACTCGACGCGTTGTGATAATTCAGAACAAAAGTAGGGTCGTCCATTGGACGTGTAGTTCAAGATTGAACTTAGTGGGGGCGTAATTATCTACCTAGATGAGCTCTATAAACAACACTAGTGCACATAAACTAAGACATTGTGTCCATTGTAACATAGATAGATACATGTTGCTTATTTCATTGTACACCCACTAAACTCACATACAAGTCTTAGAATCAGATTTAAAGAAGAGTACTTTTAATCGATAAATTTAAATTTGATGCTTCTGTTCCCAATAATAATAATAATAATAATAATAATAATAATAATAATAATAATAATAATAATAACGGAAAAGAAAAAGACAAAAACAAGAGCAGCAATAATTAGAGCAGCAGACGGAAGAGCTGCAGCAGTTTTGGCCGGTAACGGAAGGCGGTCAGCTGAATGAATGCGCCTGTTGGCCTCACCACTGTGGCATGCATGAGAGCAACGCCTCCGCCCCACCCGGCCCCTCTCTTCCTTCCGTCTCTCGTGTACGCCTTCACCTCAGCCACTGACCTCCAGGATCTGCCTGCCTGCCTGTCTGTCTGCCTTGCCTGCCTGCCTGCTTTTTCATTACGATTCCTTGATTGCAGTGTTTTGTTCATTAATTATTTGATCGATGCTAGTGAACTATATGAAGGGTCGAGCATGGCGCTGCAGGATTTCAATTATATTGTTGGCTGGGGATGATCTGAAGACTTAACAGATGGTGCATGGTAGCATATATAGTTCAGTGTTTGTTAAAGACTTAATTTGAAGCAGTAGGAAGAGTACAAGTACAAGCAAGACAGGGTTTTCAAATGGAAAAGCTATTCCTTACTAGTCAGAGATCTTTTCTTCAATACAAAATTTGAGTTCTACAGTGAATTAGGTATATTAATAAAATTATTATTTTTATTCGGCTTGATATATAAACTATGGTTTTTATTAGTATATATATATATATATATATATATGATCCTGTCTAAAATAGGGCGGATGATACCGGGGATGTCCTTCTCACAAGTGGATGGTCGGAACTTGTCAAATGATGAGGTGGCCTTCCTAGCTGCTCGTCCGC
>JBAMIE010000118.1:707920-719198 GCA_037177295.1 Kaempferia parviflora
CGAGGGAACCCCTTCCCTGGTTTGGCCGCTAACGTCTTCTTCCAGTTTGTGCGAGTGCTTGCAGGAGTGTGAGCGGATGAGCAGCTAGGAGCGCCACTTTATCATCCAGTCAGCCCTAATCTTCTACCTGTGAGATTAAGGACTCCCCGGTGTCATCCTCCCTATTTCAGACAGGATCACAAACATTATCTTTGGCTATCATTCCATTCCCTCATTCCCAAACCGATCAACCAAATGCCACCTTAATACCCATCAAGACGACCCACCTATCCGTTTGAGCTTGCCTTATCCACGTTGTAAAGTAAATGGGATAAAGATATGATAAAATAATAACTCGTATACCAATATTTTTATTTTATGTCCCCATGTACATTTTTTCAATTGTCGGTTATAAGTCCATATCTTTTTACATTAGTTATGAATGAACTTACTTGATATGTACATGTTATTTACAGAAGACATTGTTTTATTTGATGAAAGACGTAAAGGAGTAAATGTTAAGCTCGAATTTTGACAGGAGACATTCGATGTTAAAGGTTTTAGGCTTACTAAAGTAAAGATGGAATATATAGTATTTTTGTGTAGTAGATGTAACAAAATAATTATTAAGATAGAAGATGATGAGTTACTTGTAAGAAAGATTTAAGTATCTAGATTCTCCTTTTTTTGCAAAAAGGATGGAAGAGTTGATTGAGTCATTTTACAAAAGATATAAGTAGAATGGTTGAAATGGAGGGGGGCAATTTTTGTGATCGCATGGTACTTCAAAAGCTTAAAGGGCCAACAACAACAACAATCCAACCTTATCCCACTAGGTGGGAGCTATATGGATCCTTTTACGCCATTGAGCTCTATCTCCTACTATATTATCATTTATACTTAAATAAATTTTATCTTATTTTATTATTGCAAATCAAGTCTTTTTTTGTCTTCCTCTTCCTCGTTTGATATACGTGTTTGTCATAGTTTCACATCGCCTAACTTAAGCATTTAGTGGTTGTCTAAGTACATGCCCGTACCATCTTAAACGCGTCTCTCAGAGTTTTTCTTCAATAGATGCAACTCCAACTTTCTCTCTAATGCTCTTATTTCTTATTCTATCTATTCTCGTATGTCCACACATCCACTTTAACATCCCCATCTCTGCAAATCTCATCCGACCTTCTGCTCATGTGCTCGAGTCATAGCCCAACATTCAGCTTCATAGTAGGTCTAACTGTGGTTTTGTAGGACTTTCCTTTAAGTTTTAAAGGTATTTTACGAACATAAAACACTGGACGCTCTCCTCCATTTCAACCATCCTGCTTGTATTTTATGTAAGACATCTCTCAATCTCTCAATGGTTTTGCAAAAATGATCTTAAATATTTAAAGCTCTCAGTTGTCATCTCCTATCTTAAAGGGAATTATTTACAAAACAACAGTTAGACCTCATATGTTATACAGAGTTGAATGTTAAGTTATGAAACGAGCATATGAGCAGAAGATAAGAGTTGCAAAAATAAAGATGCTAAGATGGATTTGCAAATATGTGAGGATGAATATGATAAGAAATAAGATCATTAGAGAGAAAGTTAGGGATACATCTATTGAGGAAAAACTCGGGAGATGCATTTAAGATGGTACAAATATACACTTAAACACCAATAAATGCTCTAGTTAGGCGGTATGAGACTATGACAAATCACACATTAATCGTTGAAAAAGAGACAAAAGAATATTCATTTAAATATGGATAAAGATATAGTAGAGGATTCAGCTAATGACATGAGGATTCGTAGCCGACCCCATTTAGTAATATAAAGGCTTCATATATTCAATTCTCTTTTTGCTTTTCTGAGTAACATAAATGAGTTATGATCAATACACCTAAGTCCTCATTAGTATCAAGTTTATTACTCTCAAAAGGGTTTAACAAGAGTGGGTCAACAGGGGTTTTTTTTAAATGACATCACCAAAGGACTCATTAATTTCATTAGAGAGTTGCTCTAAGTTGTTATTAGAGGATCCTTAGATATTACACTTTGTAAAGCTCAACTTTTTGCTTTTAACTAAAAGTTTATAATTGTAAGTGAAGCATGATATTTGGATGTTGTTGTTAAACTTGGTTCACCTAGAGATGATGGTTTCAATTTTTGTAAATTTATTATGTGATTGATATTTAACCTATTTTGAGAAATTTTCCTATCAATTTTTATTTTTATCTCAGATCATTATGTGATGGGGCTATTCAGATTATGTAATTATAGTCTTGATTACATTGCCAAAGTTCCTGGCTATTTCAATGGGGTTAATATTGAAAAATCGTACTCCTTCAATTGAGATCGTATTATATCTGCTAAAAAATTTCCAATTTTTTCTATTTAACTTATTAATGTGTTAGGGCTTGATTGTTCCTTAGAACTATGAGGGTTATGCTTGGACTTACATTGATTATTATTTTTATTCTTCACTAAACACAAAAAATGAAATTGTAAATAAGTGTACATATTATTCCTGGATCTATATATGTGAAGAATAATATTCATGAAAATTATTTAGATAGTCCACTTTGATTTTTCATGAATCTAAGTTTGTACTCTATGTGAGTACAATTCAATTTATATCTCTCACTCCTAAGATTACTCCTAAATTCGGTCATGTATCAAATAGAGAATTACATTTAAAAGTTTTTAGATTTTTTAAAGTTGATTTTGATAATATCTCTTATTTAAGAGAATTATTTTTTGGCAATTTACTAAATCACACCTCGAATATATTACATTTAACATTGGACACTCTTCTAATCAATTTTTACCAAAACAAGCTCTTTATGAGTAAAATCCTTAAACTATTCGTCATTTTACACTATTCCTCATTTGTAACAGAAAGTTAATTTCAAATAGTAAGCTGATTGATTTAGAACTACCTTGTGGCCTAGAAATTGCAAATTGACTTACTCTTGGAAAAAAGATATGATCTAATCGTTTCAAACATGCAAGAATTCAAATTAATCATTATTATGCCAAAATGAGGGAAAAAACCTTATTTGTAACACAACTTGTGGCTTGGGGAAAAAATTTCTATTACGATCATATTTGCAACCACAACCTGTTTTGCAAATTCGCTTGTGGATGGTGAAAAGTATTGAACATTGGATTAAGAATTTGACGTTGATTCTAAATTGATGCAACATAAAAACATATTGATACTAATTTGAACAACATTGATAAAACAAAGATAACTATCTTATATATTAGAGAAAAAGAACCTAATTTTGGCCCTGTTAAGCTCCCATAAAAAATAAAAGATAGTCTAAATTAATTCTCCTATATGAAAGTTCTTACCAAAATCAACTTATCTATGTTCCCTATTTGAATTACCTAAGTTTACCCCTTTCTTTCCCTAGTTGAAAAAGTAGGCGTTTGCCAATTTTTTATGGTCAAAACTATAACAAATACAGAAGTTTTTGTCTTTGAGTAAGGAATGAACTTGGACAAATTGTGTTGTGAATTGGGTTAGGACAGCTGGATTGTCTGGGGTTTGGTCGACGTTAGGGTTTGGTAGAGTTATGGGCAACTCATCTGGGGTGAACCAATGTGGGATTACATTGTGGTTGAAGTTGAATCAATATTCTGTTGTGGAATAAGATGGAGTATGATTAATGGCGCTGAAGTGGTGAATAGTTGACGCCGAAAAATTATTAGGAGCACTGTCATGCATTGCGAGCTACTGTAGTGGTCCTCCCCAAAAATTCCCTTTCCATATAGCCTTGATTCTTCATGGTTTATAGATTTTATAGTGATGACCCAGCCAATGACAAAACTACACTTGGCTAAGCGTTCTAATGGATCTAATTTATTTCTTTTGTGGACTTCAATTGTTAATTTTCTTGATCAACCATGTGCCTCCTTTGCTTTTCAGGCATATAGATTGGCCATGTTCATAATATTGATTGCCCCAACTGTACTTGTGTCATTGATCCGACAGCTCATACAAATTAATGGATAAATTATCCACATCAGTTTGTTCATCTAGAAAGCAAAATGAAAAAATGGCATTTTTTTTTCTTTTCTATTTTTACAGTACACGTTATCTTGTTTGAGATAGAATATGCAATTGCTCCACTTTTTTTAATCTTGGCTTTCTAGGAACTCAAAACATTTTGTTTCATATTCTTTTGATGTGCAAGTCATGCAACTGAACTACGAGCTTTTACTGTGTTTTGTGCTTCTTCTGTTTTGACTTTTTTGTTGATATTAAAGCAGGAGGCTTGCCTGTTGGATGGTTTCATGACTTCCAAAAGGTCCCTAATTCTGCATAATATATTAACATAAAATTTCAATGATATCTAGTACTCGTATGATTTCTGTTTTTTTTGTTGTTATATTCTGATTTTTATGCCCAGTGCAGGCTATCTTCTTTGGCAAGGATGGGCATACATATGGACGAATTGTTACAGGTGAATTATTGATATTGGATATGTTCCAATACTTGCCATTTTTCATGAATAATTTTAGCTAAAGAGCTACTAGCAATATGTCTGAACTATCTTAGTTCAATATTTTTTAACGCATACTGCAGTTAAATTGTTTTTAACCGTCCTTAAATTCTATTGCTTTCTGAGATATCCATTAGGGGTGAACGTGGCCCAAGTTTGATTGGTTTTTGACCCAAATTTAATCCAACCTAAGTTTTTATGATCAAGGAAAATTAATCTGAAACCATATACAAACCTATGTATGGTAGGTTCAACCTAACCTGAATCGGGTCAGATCATGTTAGATTGGTTCTTCATTTTTAGTTCACCATCAAAGCACTTACTAATTTCCATATACAGATTCACTAATGCAACCAAAGTTAAATTTTAAAATTACAAGTTTGAAATCCAAAATTTAATGCAATATAATTATAGATTCAAACCTATAAAATATAAACATAATATAAACAATGCAATAGTCTTCAAGACCATAAAACCTTAATTTTTTGATGGATTTTTGCATCACTATTATTTATTAATGTTGTTCAATTTATTAGTATATACAAAGTTCATGAAGTAACTTACTCCTTTAAGAAATGGATAATGAGTGATTAATTAAATTTAGGCCTGGTCATATTAACTGCTATTTTAAGCTACATATATGTTTACAACCACCAAGATCCAAATACACTTTGACTCATGATCTGAACCAATACTAAAATGATCTGAGTTTTTGAGTCTGATCGGCTTGGCCAGATATCCAATGGTTTGGGGTTTTGCCCACCTCTGTTATCCATGCATAGAATTAATTGATAGAAAAGCCAATTTGTAATTTGGAAAAATTAATAGGTTTAAAACTATTTAGTCTGGTACTAGGACAAAGTTGCTTTGTTATCTACACTAATCCATGTGTGTTTTTGCGCTTCAGGTGCGCTTTTCTCATTTGGATTGAAGAAATTTCGTGCTCCTCTGTACTTCAAAGTGAGAGGAGTCATGGAAGTGATGTCAACAGAACAGCCATGCGACATAGCCTATGATTTTGGAGATGGGCTTTTGGATCCCTTGATAATAATCCCTCCTCGCTTTCCAAAACCAGGTAAACTGATCATAAGCTTGGAGCACACCTCATGGGACATTACGTAACTGTCTTTGAGATCTAAATTATAGTGCTGGCTTTTTGCGAAGTAGCTTTGTGTACTGGATAACATTTGAACCTTTAGTAATTAAAACATAAACCACCTGTTTTCAGTTTCTTTCAGAATAAACATTGCAGCTGGAAGTGAATGGAAGCATTTTCTGTTCCATTAGTTTATACTACTTTTCTCCATGCTGGCAGAATAAACAAGATGGATAGTTGGTGGAAGTGTGGAAGCATGACAACGCGACTCCTTTTTCCCTTTCTGCTCCACCATTAGTTTATACGACTTTTCTCGATTTCCCTTTTTCTTTTATATGAATCTCATACTTGCTTGCTATATGCAAATTACGTGAATGAAATCTGCCGTTCTTTTTTTCTTCTAATTTGCAATTTGAACTTGAAATTCTGCTAAGTTTGATAAACCTATTTGTCCTCCCTTGACAATGTTTCTCAGCGGAGCATCCATGGCCGTTCAATGATCATTTGGTTATTTATCTACGCCATGCTGGACCAGGAGTGGTGGTGGGGCAAGCATGGCAAGAGGGGAAGGATTTGGAACAAGTGCCTAAAAAATTATGCGGCGAGATATTAATGGTCAAAGATTTTTATGCGACCCGAGAGGAGGAAGAAAGCACTATTAATTCTAATTGATTGAATGAATTTAGCAGTTCCCTTGGCGCCATCATCTTTCAAGATCTCTTCAAGGGACCAGCGAATTCAAAAAGCAATTGGTTGAAGGTATTTATAACCTTTTTTTTTTTTTGGAAAAATGGCAACTATTTTATTGTTAGATTTAATATTTATGTGGATTAATAATTTTCTTTTTGGAACTAAAGGGTATACATATTTCTCTAGCTGTGGTTTGCTGTGTTATTTGAGAAAGGAATGTAGAGAATGATTGTTTTGTTAATTAGATACGTTAATAAATATTTTTGAATCAATTGTTTTTTTAGTTTGGGGAACACGTTTAACAAATGAGTTAAGTGATTCTCGGTAAAAATTTTAAAATGTACATTTAATTCAAAATTAAAAGAAAGATTTCTACGTAAACAAGTTTATTTAATTTACTATTTAAATATTTAAATAAATTTGAATTGGTATCTTCTCTAATCGATGAAGATTTAGATCATGACATTTGAGAACATTCACACATCAAATTTGGTTGGGTGTTTCATTTTGACGCGTTGCTTTGCTTTAATGATCCATAATTGCCGTTTGATTGGAATTTGTTAGAGGTTTTTTAAAACATATAATTTTTTACTTAATTCTTCGGGCAAATTTTCTTAAAATACTTAGTAAAATTTAAAAAATACAGTATCTCAAACCTTAGAAGTTTTGGTTATTTTTATTGTATCTTGGATGTTGAAAGCTGCTTCATCGGTAATTTGAATGTCATTGAGATATACATTTGGATTAATTATTTTATTGTCCTTGTGAGATGGTGATGAAGCTCCTTCAATTAGAATTCTAATTGAAGAATTAAAGTTGAAAGTGATCGAAATTTTGGAATTCAAAGACGAGAGTTGAAAAGATAGTGTGAAAATAATAATATAGAGTTTGGAGAATGACACATTAAATGTAGCATAAAAAAACAGGTCATAAATGGGGTATCATTGACTCTTTTCTTCTGAGTCTAACATGGAAGGGCTTCTGACGATGACTTATTTTACCGTAATTTAGGGAGAGAGTAGATCTTTCGAAGTTTTGAATGACTTTGAACCATTCACGATTCACCACTAGGAGCCCCAAAGGCTATTTACGACTCAATATTAAGCAGGCCATGAACTCTACCCCTAATGGTCGATCCCGTCGTTGCACTCGACCCTGCTAAAAATTTAAATCTAAACCATTTAAAAAAAAAAAAAATCTAAATGACTATACTAAAGGTTCTAACGGTCAGAATTGCTAGTTTCAATTCCAATGGCCGGGTTTTAATTATAAAATAAAAAAAAATGATTGAACGGACAGTTTGAATCGTTGGTTCAAACAGTCAGTTCACGGTTGATTTTGGGCTGAAGTCGTAATCAGCCTAGCTCTAAACAGGCCCGTCGAAGGGTTTTAGCTGAGGCATTCCCTCGACCCAATTGTTTGTACGAGTTTCTCACTCAGGTGGTAGCTTCACCTTCTTTCTCGATGACCTCTCCTCTTCATTGACGATCTTGCCAAGAGTCAACTTGTTCAAGCGGCCGACTCGATCTGAAGTCGACCTAATAAATGATCAATTTGACATGAAGCTGCCCGGTTAGGTGGGAAACTCGACAAAATCGACTTGATAAAGCCGACCTGACAACCAATCGACCTTGAGAAGGAATCCTCGTGGATTTCAAATTTCGATCTCATCATTTTGGCACTATTGGTAGAAAATTCAAATTTAAAGATGAGATATGCATATAAAAGTCACGTAGAATGGAAACCCTCCTATAAGGAGAGTGGTCCAATGATGCCCCTTGAGTTGGCTCCTCCCTTAACAATTGAAAGCCAAAGTTGGCTAGTATTGACCATAATCCAAGAGCTCCTCCAATGGCAAGCACTACAAAATATAGGATTGTGTTAAGCTCCTCCAATGTTGTTTGTTTGAAAACTCGAAGAAACACAATGGAAATAAAAAGCACATAGAAGATTTACTTCGTATGGAGCCTTGGACGACTCCTACTCAAAGGTCCACGGTCTTCCGGACCGTATCGTTGGGCATTGCACTAAAAACCTCTTCCAGTAACGCCGGAAGAGTGAATCGAATACAAAGATAAGATCAGTGTAACACG
This sequence comes from Kaempferia parviflora, assembly GCA_037177295.1. Taxonomy (NCBI): domain Eukaryota; kingdom Viridiplantae; phylum Streptophyta; class Magnoliopsida; order Zingiberales; family Zingiberaceae; genus Kaempferia; species Kaempferia parviflora. The sequence continues at coordinate 716,279 of JBAMIE010000118.1, forward strand.
CTACACTTCTCTTGTAAAAGTTAAGTACAAATAACAATTAATTAATTTTATCAACTCTAGAAGTAGAAATTCAGATGAACTCGGGACTTGGCGTCGGGCTATCGGGAGCGGTTAGAGGTCCAGAGCGGCAGCACGACGTAGTATTGAAGTATTGGAGCACCGGGAAGCAGTATAGTGTGCAAGAGCTTATTCTAATTGTTGTGTAGAAAGCTTTGGCCGAACACTCCTTTTAAAGGAGGCCAAAGGCGCCTTCAGCGCCTCTGAAGGCGCCTTCAGCGCCTCTGAAGGAGCCTTCAGCGCCTCTGAAGGCGCCTTCAGCGCCTTCAGCGCGAAGAACTCTATCTCAAAGATGCGAGTTCTTATCGGTGACGGAGTCACAAATTATCCTCCTGAAGGCGCCTTCGACACCTAGAAGGTGCCTTTCTGCCGAGGGCTGCAGCCTTCACACTGAAGGCGCCTCCAACAACTAGGGAGGCGCCTTTAGCACTGTTCATCCACTATCAAACTTTACTTTTGACCCTGAAAAATAGTATTAGAAGTACAGAAAATATACTTGTAAAATAGACTTAGCACAATATTATAAGGGTAGTATTAATTAGGTTTTGTCCCTTCAGGACTAAAACCTAGTCAGGATACTTAGCTTAGATTCCCAAAATGGTTCTAAGCTGGTCCAATGTCTACTGTTCCTTCCAACAGGAACACGCCCTTACCAGTCACTCTCCTCCAACGACTTACTTTACTTACCTTCTAGAATCAGGCATCCGGAATTCTGACACCGGAATCGGACATCCGGATCGCTACAGCAGGAATCGGACATCCTGGATCGTTACACTAGGAATCAGATATCCTGGATCTCTGCACCGATAGTCGAACATCCCAGATCGTCACACTAGGAATCGAACATCCTAGATCATAACACCGGGAGTCGAACATCCCGGATCGTCACATCGGGAGTCGGACATCCCGGATCAACACACCGAGAATCAGACATCCCGAATCGTCCACACTCAGAGTGGAACATCCCAGATCGCCTACACCGGGAATCGGACATCCCGATGTGCCAGATTCGAACCTCCGGACTTTTCTCCTGCAAGCTTCATAGACTAGTTAGTTCCCACAGGGTCTAACTTTAACTTATTTGCCATTCATCAAAATCCGAATTTAACTATTAGTGCAAACTATACCAACACAAAACCAGTCATTTAGGGATGAACATTTGAGATGAATTTTTTTTGTCCCAAATTTGTGACTAGTTTTGCAATAAAAATATAAATTGTTGCTACTTAGCAACTAATTTAGCAACGAAAATATTTTGTCGCAAATCAGTAACAAAAATTATTTTATCGCTAAATTTGTTGCAATTTAGCAACGAAAATAAATATTTGTTGCAACATCGGCAACGAATAAATCAATCGTTGCAATTTTTGTAATAAAATTATTCATTGCAATTTTACAATGAATTTGGGATTCGCTATAGTTTTTCCAACCAATATTAAATTCATTGCAAATATTTGTATACAGATTATTACTAAGAATTTGCAACAAATGTGGAATTCATTGCAAATTTTCCAATGAATCCATGAATTCATCGTAAAATTTGCAACAAATACTAAATTCATCACAAAATTGTTTTTTAAAAAAGCTGGTTAATGGACCTTGAGAGCTTGGAATGAAATAAAATCAGTTCCTATATATATTCGTCTGGTTTTCTTAATGTCCTTAAATATTATTTTGACAAAATATACTTTTTTTTTTATAGCTAAGTCAATTAGATGAATTTCAAATGTAAGTTGAACATGTTAGAGTTACAAAGCAAATTTAATTAGTTTAACTTGTTAGAGTTACAAATTAATCTTAGAAAGCTCAGAACGATACTAAATCAGTTTCTTTGTGTGCCTATAGTTCTCCTAATTATATCTATGTCTTCAAAAATAAATTTGACCCAATATATTTGAATATGTGATTTTTTAAACGTGAATTATATTTTTGGATACATTGGTGTTCAAAAAATTACTGATCAAAATATATTTGGTAAAATTTATGTTTAAGGACATTTATATAATTAGGAGAATTAGACAAACACTAGAAACTTGTTTCATCTCATTCCAAGCTCTCTAGGTTATTTTTAAAAAGCTCATAATGAGATTAAATCAATTCCTATGTGTTTGTCTAGTTCTACTGATTATATAAATGTCCTCATATAATATTTTGACTGAATATATTTTTTTATAGCTAAGTCAATTAGATGAATTTCAAATATTGGCTGAACATGTTAGAGTTACAAAGCAAATTTAATTAGTTGAATTTGTTAGAGTTACAAATTAATGTTAGAGAGCTCAGAATGACATGAAATCAGTTTATTTATATTCGTTTAGTTCTCCTGATTATATCCATGTATTCAAAATAAATTTGACCTAATAAATTTGGATCTGTGATTTTTTAAACTCAAATTATATTTTTCGAACACATTGGTGTTCAAAAAATCATTGATCAAAATATATTTGGTCAAATTTATGTATCAGGACATTTATATAATCAGGAGAACTAGACAAACATATAGGAACTATTTTTATATCATTTAGAGCTCTTTAGGTCCATTAACTGGCTTCAAGAATTTAAAAAAAACACACACAATTTTGTGACAAATTTAGTATGTCACAGATTTTGCAATGAATCCATGGTTGCATCACAAATTTTGCAACTAATACTAAATTCATCACAAAATTGGGTAAACGTGGATGCATATCAACAAAACGAGTTGCAAATACATTTCAGACAGAGGAATATATTATTCCATTGTTATGAGATCCTAGTAGAGTAGTGATAAACATGAATACAAGTAAAATTCATGAGAATGATGATGATGATGATGGTGAGGAGGAGGAGGGAGGGGGGGGGGGGGGGGGGGGGGGGGGGGGGA
>JBAMIE010000118.1:739658-750847 GCA_037177295.1 Kaempferia parviflora
TATATCATCTCACTATCGATTCAACCAATCGATTGATATAGATAAGAACCTTCTACTCAAGGACGTTATTATACTTAATTATTTGGCTCCAATACAAGTAAGTATAATAACCATAAACAAATGTCTTTATTAATATATAGGAATATGATACAATAAGTTCATACAACAACTATTACATGATTAGCTCTAGAGCTCTCACTAACACTAACATTTTCAAATTTTTAAAATTCTCACTCTTCTATATCATGAATTTTTTTAGTGAATTAAATATAATTTTCCCTACTTTTATTTTCATTAAAAAAATTCTTAATTTTATTTATACTAATTTTCTTCTTTATCCTATTTTTATTTTCGTTAAAGTTTTTCCTTTATTTTATTTGCCCTTAAAACCGTAACACCTTTCTTCATGCACGCAACCTCCCTCATCTCATACCGACCCTTCCTTTTTCCCTATATGGAGCTAAAGCCCTAAATGGCTAAGTCTCATAGAAAACCTTTCTTTATTCGAAAATCATAGATCTCCATTCATCCTCCTAGTGACACCAAGAGACTTTGTTCGAGAGACGCAAAAAAGTCAGTCTTCTTCTTCCTCTATTCCGTTCCATACCCTTATTGTCATTATAACGGCCAAGAATGTCGTCCCATAGCAACCAATGCTATTTACTGAAAATTTGACACGGCATGAGACGTTCCCGTGTCGGAACGCTCCGAGCGTTCCGTGTCAATTTTGATGAACCATGCCTCAAACCCCAATTTTGATGTTTAGAATTCATTGATCAATTAATACACTCTATCAATCGAATACTTCTTTTTCAGCCTTACCCTGACTGAATTTGCCTTGGTTAGTATCTAGGACCATTCTAGTTTGTGAACTATAAATGGGCCGAACAAATTTTTTTTCCTCCATTTGTCACATTGATCTAAATTTGGAAAGCTTACTACAATTAGGATTTTGTGCAGGATAAGAATGGAATAAAAGACCTGTTTGTTTTAGGTTTTGTTTATGCACTGTCAAAGAACAACAATGGAATAAGATTCCTCAATGAAACTACTGGCAGGTAAAATAATTCATTCCTCATTTCCTTTTGTTAGAGCAAAGAGGGAAGTGGAACTGAACGTATTCGAAAAGCTAATTTATTTGCCCCCTTCTTTTTTATCTCCTCGCCTCTCCTTCCGGTTTCCACTCCACTATTTACTCAAAACTATACAACCTTGTGATACCTTTGCTATCCTCCACGACTTTTTGATACTCGGGCACCTTTCCCTTCGGCATAACTCTCTTTCCCCTATCTCTTTGGTGCACTCACCAAGTTGGAGGTACAAATGCTGAGCGACATCACTACCTCCATCATGCCTAGCTTATTTCACCAACCTCACAATGTTTCCACTTCATCATCAGCATCATCATACAAGGCGTGGCTGTTGTCAAGCGCATCTGCTAATCAACATTACAAGCGTGCTTGGAAATTTTTACCCAAACATTACACTGTTTTTGCTGTTTTCTGCAATTCTCATTTCAAATGAGTTATTCAATATCCCAAAGTGTGTAAATTTAAGTGAAATGATCTTACACAAGAACATAAGTGAAAATACTATCACAAAAAAAAATTCATTGATTTCAAAATTAACTCAAATAAGTAAAGATGACCATACAAATTTATCCCCAGAATTTGTGAATATAAATTGTTTGAGAATCATTAGCACGGAAATTTTTTCAAACAGAAATTAACTCGCAGAGTTCATGTTGACATTAACGTATGAAACATTCGGCACGAGCATTTTACAATTGCCGAATAATTGGGGACATTTTTCTACAAGAAACAAATAATAAAATAGAAGCAATTAAAAAGAACGTAGGCAGGTTAATAGACGACTTGTGACTTTGTCATTATAGAGAAAACCCAATACTATAGCATAATGTAAATTTTACTCGACTCGTCCACAAACAATAGCCAGAATGAGCAAAAAATTCTAATGCTAAAATGAAAGAAAAAACTATCCCGTACAGGACGAGAATGTTTTGGAACGAGAAAAGACGCCAATAAATACTGATAAAATATCATGTTTTGCCGTTAAGAATGTTCAGCTGCAAAAGCTAGAACTGGTACTGGTTTGAAACCATTGGTCACTTGGCAATATCTTACAAATTAATCAACTTCCATTGTTCTAATCCAGATACGCTATAGCTTCAGCGAAGCAAACTTTGCAGCAATGTCCATTGCCTCGCTGAGGCAAGTTGCATCATTCCCCTGTAAAAACATGCGATGGTTAGAATTTTTAATTAGAAAACAAATCCATTTTGATATCTGCTATTGTGTTAACAAGTATCGAACAACTCACTTGGCCCTGGGCAACGCCGTTTTTCCCACCACCACCCTTTCCTTTAAGAGGCTTCATAACTTCATTAAGCCACTCCAAAACTACTTGCCCATTCTTTGGACTGCTGTTTGGTACTCCAGCGTACACCACAGCTTTGTTCAATGTCTCATCAGTGCTGAATACCATAATTGGCAGCCTCTACAGTAATCCACCAGAGTGTACAAAAAAAAAAATATCAGTGATGCATAGAAAGTGAAATGTATACGAGTGGGTAGAACTAGCTATCATAATGGTAAATTGTTTCTGCAAGTGCATATGAAAGTGAAAATCACAAAATGCAAGAGACAAGGAAATAAGTCTGTTAAAGTGCAGCATACTACAGAAGGCAATTTTTCTATTCAGTTAAACATAAAGCAGTACCAAGAGGTTGAGATTTGAGACCATCTCATGCTTGCAATGCAGTCATCGACCATGTGCCAATATATCAGAGGATAGATTCTACAAAGAAATTTAAATTTCCTCCTACTGGAGCTTTTTTCTTATTAAAAAAAGACTTCTGCAAGTACTTAGTTCTTTCAAACACACAGCTAGGTGTTCAAAGAGATTCACCTGTTGTTCCAAAACCTTCAAGACTGCTTCGCGCACTGCTGCAGTATCAAGTCCTACATCCACTTGAGTGATGCAAAATGTTTTCCCTTCAGAAGCTGCAATTGTTGCAACATCAATTGCTGCTTTAACTGCTTTCTGAACATTTTCTTCAGCAATCTTCTTTTTCAACTTTCTAATGCCATCCTGGTGAGACGTGTTACAAAAAATAAGTTTCCATATGGACCACTCTAGAAGTTTAAGGATCCGCAAAACACCATATGTACCTCTAATTGGGAAATCTTGGTTCTGAGATCCGCTTTCAAGGCTGCTGGAATGGCAGCTGCATCTATTTTACTTTTCAGAGCAGCAACTTTCTGCAAAAAGACAGAAAAACAAAGTTTGATATACCTCACAAAAAGTAAGATATTTAAGTATAAAAATATTGGCAATGCAAGCTAAGTAAAAAATTGGAATTTAGGACGTCGGTTAGCATGATTCTGGAAGACCAATCATAATAAGAGAGCAGGGATGAGCATCAGCATCCCTTCCATTAGCTATCTATTATAGATTCTATTCGTTATGCCAAGTAATTAAATGTAGCTTGATTTATGTTACAAAATAGGAGACAATAACACTGTGAAGTTAATTGCCAATATACATCATGTTAGTTAAGTATTAACATATACGAGAATGAGATAATGAACTGTCACCAGCTTTAGGAAGATGGTTTTTGCCAAAGAATAGAAAGAAAAAACGTAGGAAAGCTATTTGCCAATCTAATTGAGGATTAAGAAATACATATGACAGAGAGAATGGAGTGCAATATCACTAGTTTTCAACATTAAGCAGTAAACTTATTGTAAGCACTTGTGCCAGAAAAGGCAGAAAGAATGGTGAGTTTATGCCCCAACAAGAAAATGTGCTATTGAATGTACTAGGATAAAATTCACCTTATCCTAAAGAACAGGCAATAGTTTGATAGAAATTGGACCGCATGAGTACCAGCATCAATACAAATTTGTAGTTCACATTATGTGTGAAAAGTTTCGAAGCAAGAAGCACAACAGATTTTTGGCTGTCGGCATATAGAATTCTGTAAATATGATAGTTTTCTGACAAAATCAGGATCCAGATTATAGTGAAACTGGGATGGTAGAAATTAACTAGGATTAGGTTAACATTTGATGGTTGGGTTAGCTCGATATCAAACATGGAATTGCTTACCCACTATCTGAAATGATTAAGGGAAGAATCAGGATATAAAGAGAGGAAAAGGGAGAGAAGTAGAGTAGAAATATAACAAGATATTTCTCCACAGCTGACTTCCACTGACTTCATTGATAAATGCAAACATCATGATAGTGAACAGAATAGACAAGCAGTGGAACAAATAACATCTCAGAATTCGTCACTTGCCCTGACCAATCTAATGTGGATTTGAAAGAAGCTGATCTAACATCAAAAGTATAGTAGGTAAACAATACTAGTGTTATCGTAAAAGCAGTAATAGTTGCTGTAGCGGTAATTCTTCAGTAGAGCTTGCATTAGAGAACCCCTTTCAGGCCAAAAACTTTAATGATATTTTGTTATGTTATCTGATTCTAATTATTATTATTTTTTTTGTCAATTGTAGTACATGACAGAAAGCACATTCTGCAGATTGCTTCATTTTAATTTTGCAAATACTTAAATAAACAAGCAATCATGAGCCAGCAATTTTCAGTTCATTTATTCATCCAAATTTTATTATTAAAACATATATAAACAACAAGAAACCATGAGTGCCAAGTATTGGAAATCAACTAAAATTTAAATAAAAAACAATTTTAATTGAATAATATGCCACTTAACCAACTTAACATAATGGAAAATTTATATAAAAACCTAGCATATGGAGCAATTAACTGCAGTTTATGGATTATAATTTAAAAGACAACTTTGAGATGACATTTTAGTGAACAATTTTCAATAAATTGTAGGATATTGCAATCCAAAATAAGGTCAATTATATTCCTGAGTTAGGGGTGCAAGTATTAACCTTGACCTTGAAGATAAAACTTCTCAACAATTAAATAGTGAATATACGACTCCACTTATCCAGAATTGAAGACATGAGCTAAGCAAGAGTATTATTTGTCCACAGCAAGTGGCAGATTGCTGTGACAGGATCTGCATACAGTAACTTACAGATCAAAGATATCCATACCTTCTCCAGTAAGCTTCCTTCTGATTTGGACGCTTCAATAATTTCTGCAGAGATAGAGGAAGCTAACTCTAATGCCTTGAATGCACATTCAGTTGTAACAGCTGTTATTCTTCTTACTCCCTTAGCAATTCCCTCCTCCGATAAAAGGGCAAATGCCTTGGCTTCTCGTGTGTTTGATATATGAGTTCCTGGCAGAGAAAACTAGTGTCTATATAAAACAGGAAAAGACCATAAATGTCAAAAAGAATATCACACCTCCACATAATTCTGTTGATATGGATAACCATTCTTTATTGTCGGGATCTTGTAGAAGATCTTCCACCTTTCGTCCAATTGAAACAACCCTCACAGGATCAGGATAGATCTAAGAATGAGCACAATAGACATTGTATTTAGGTTCACAGAACACCCCAAATTTTTTACAAAAACCCAGGGCAAGTTTAAAATTAAAGCTAAATGATTCAGAACAAGATAGCTCTTACTTCACCAAAAACTGCTCTTAATCCATTTATGCGCTTCGCAGCTGGCAAGGTTACTTCATTTGCATACACATCTAATTCATCTTTGATCTGTTGGTTTACAATTGACTCAATTTTTCTCAAATCTTCAGGATGCACAGGTTTTCCTGTCAAATTTTTGTCAATAAATAAGGTCGCTGAATGCTCAAATTTAACAAAAAGAATTACATAAATTTGAAGTGACTAGTACCATGAGAGAAATCAAATCTCAACTTCTCAGGAAGTACAATTGAACCTTTTTGATCAACATGGTCCCCAAGCACTTCCTACTTTCAGTCAAAAATAAGCATAAATAACAAATAGCAAGGCTAATACCGCAAAGCCAGAAACATGAAAATCAGGGTTAAGCCATACCCTGAGAGCAAAGTTAAGCATGTGAGTACATGTGTGGTTAGGAGCAATCAAAGACCGTCTATCATAGTCAACCTGCAAGGATAACAAATACTTTAATATTGGTCTAGGAAACCAACACAAGGACATTCAAATAATGGGTATACTTAACCTTGCATGTTACTTTATCACCAACATACAATCCCTTCCCTCCATTCACAGATCCAATATGAAGAACAAAGCCTCCATAAACTTGAACATTATTTACTATAAATGATCCAAATGACCCTTCAATTGACCCAGTATCATATATCTACAGCAAAGAAAGTGAAAGATCATGTTTCTTGTACAAATGTCAAAGTAGATCTGAGGATGGGAATAAAGGAAATTAGTGAAGTGCCATATTTGATCAGTAGAATTAGGAAACAGCCCCACCAAGCAAAACAAAATCAAAGTAAATTGAAACACCACAATAATAAACAAAAACACAAACATGACAAAAACACAAAAAAAATAGTGTTAATTCAAAAGGAAGTTAATACAATCCAACTGATCAAACCATATATTTATTATATTTGGTATACATTAAAAGGCATCAAAAGTTAAGATGTCACAATTGCTAGCATATTCATAACTTAGAACATCATCCACTTCGAAATTTTGAGGTTGTGATGCTGTTAACATGACAGATTCCGGTACATGAAGCCATAGAATTAGTTTATGACAACACATGTGAAGATGGAAGAGATTATCATTTTATTATACTAGTTTCTATTTCATCCTGAGGCTTTCATTGTTTTCTTTCCAATTTCATGGGAATTGAGCTTCATATCATTGTCTCAGTGCATGTTCCATACTACATTTTGCATGCACAGACTCATATAATGATTTCTTATATACTTAAGTTCATGAAATGGATATAATCATAGTGATCAAAATTGTGCTTAGGACCTTAGGAGTTCAAGATCCTATGATCCAAACTGACCTAAAATATCCACATCCTAAATAGAATCTTAATTGGGCTACAATCTTATGATCCTAAGATCCGATCCTATACTTGCTTACTGTTCCAATATAGTATCTCGGACCCAACCATGAATAAATAGAAAAATTGCATATAAAATTAGACATTTAAACATTGATATTTACTACAACGGATATTTTTTTTTTCCATTTCATATCGTTTGAGGAAATTTTGAATTACATAAGATAGGAACTAAGTAGAACAACTTTTTTTCATGCATGTCATTACTGTCCATCTTATTGAAGTTACTACTTGCTATATAGATATGGAACACTGACAATTCTATTTTATTTTGTATATATCTACTATCTGACTAAGTTTATTTAATTTTAATTTAATACACATGATAAAACATAGAAATAAAAAAATAGCTCCAAAATATTTTAATAAAAATATAGAATCTTTGATCTTACATTACAATCGTACAGTCTGATCATATAAACCTGTTTATGTTTATAAGTAGGAAGGATCTGGATTATGGCAAACATCAGACATTAGTATTTTGATGATTCAACAAGCCATTACTTTGTGCCCACTGAATAAAACTTCCATGTCCACAGCAAAATGTCTCATGCCATTACTTTATGCCCACTGAATACAACTTCCATATCCACAAAAAATGTGACAGAAACAATTTAATTCCTTGCTCACACAAATGCTTTGAACAAGAAAAAAATTGTGCAGAAGGCAAAAGACTATTCAGAAATGCAAATGGAAGTAGAAAAGAGGAGAAGCACATGTTACCTGTCCTCCCTGTTCAGCATAGAAGCTTGTACTTTCCAATACGACGCCAATGTCAGCTCCATCAGGAGCAGTCTCTATGAACTCACTACCAGTGTATATAGCTTTAACCACACTTTCATGCTCCTAATTAAAAATAGATTCTGTATTAATTACTTATCTTCCATCACAATAGCCAATAATTTGCCCAAGCAGGAACAGATAACCTAATTGCAATATAAGTCAACAGAGTGTCTAAGCTAGCATAGCAACTGAATTGGCCTGAGATAACAAGAATAAACAGCCAAGAAAAAAAATTGCATTTTGAGTTTTTCTTTGTAGAAAACTTAAGTGCATATCAAATGCTAAACTTCAAATATGAAAAAGATAACATCTATTCTAGAAATGCAGACAGGAAGAAATCAAGTACAAATGATCGTATAATTCAAAAGAATGCAGCTAAGAAAATTTCAAGCTACTTTTTCTTGTCAATAAATGAACTATTGCTAGCCAAAGAAAAAACAAAACTTATTTTTCTTTTAAACCTGGTTCCATATAAATTTGTAACTATCATCTGTTGTAGCCACACCATTCTTATGCAACTCAGATGTAGCATCAGCATCCATTGCAATGGATTCCCCAACCACCTGCCAAGCACATAAAGCGACAGAAATATCATGACAACTGAAATGCAATAAATTTAGAATATTTTAAACAACCTAGGAAAATTTTACAATAAGGTTCATGTAGATATCAAACAAGCCTAGAAAGGATCAATCTAAAAAACGAAAATTGTTTATTAAAAATATGCATGATATAGTAGATGCAATTTGCAAATAGCATTGACAAACAGAGGAGATAAGTGAATTCAAAATCAGTACAAGTGGTTATACAAGTCAACCTTGATTTCCCAACCACTAGCATCCATAGCAATTCCAAGGTAGTACATTGTTGCTGATGGCAATTCAGTCCAAACAACAGCATAAACTAAATTTACAAGCTTTAAGTAGATAGAATTGAATTTAAAACAATAAGAGAATTTCAGTACAAGTGGTTATACAAGTCAATCTTAGTTTCCCAGCCATTATCATCCATACCAGTTCCAATGTAGTACATTGTCGCTGATGGCAATCCAGTCCAAACAACACCATAAACTAATTTTACAAGCTTTAAGCAGATTGAATTGAATTTGAAACCAAAGAGGATTTCAGTACATAAGGTTATACAAGTCAACCTTAGTTTCCGAACCACTAGCATCCATACTAGTTCCAAGGTAGCACGTTGGCAATCCAGTCCAAAAAACACCATAAACTAAATTTACAAGATTTAAGCAGATCGAATTGAATTTAAAATCAACAAAGATTAAGGTTCAGTACATCAATGCAATTTCATCATGTCTATAGATAAATTATGCTAGTTACAAGAATGAACTATAATATTCATCAAAATGGCATTCCTAATAAATAGCAATGTCAATTTTCTACTTCTAAAAGTTTCTTGTCCCTCTCATTTCTAATTAGCATCTAAATTCTCTGAAGTCATTCAAGAGGCACTCGTGAGTTTGGTAATCATCAACCCAACTAATAGAAGCAAGTCTCCAAAATTCAAATTGATAATTGATTTCAACTACAATATCATGTAGCAAAATTACCACAAAGGCTAAGGTAAAAAAAGTAAATATACTTTTTCAAATTATCACTTACTAGTTGAGAAGAAGATCTTGCAGCTGTTTCTAAAAATTACACTAGTACATAATCAACATGGAACCAAGACAGTGACAATCAAATATGTAATCTTGCTCAATTCAAGTACCATATCCCTTTTCTTATCCTAGGCCTACAATGTGTTTTATCTGTAGTAAGTCTTCAAATCTATTCAAATCAATAAAATCTCAGGTAGTTATCCATTACCTTAATATCCCCATTAGTTAATGAACAATGAGTATTCCTCACAAAAAATCAAGATAAGCAAGCATTATTAATGCATCATAGTCATTAAGTCCATCTTCCAAATAAAACAAATAAAACACACACACACACACACACACACACACACCTTACTGCGAGCACTCCTGGCCTTCTGTCTGGCTTCTTCCATAGCAATGTTAAAACCTTCCACGTCAACCGTAAGTCCCCTTTCTTCAGCCATTAACTAAAGAAATAGATGTTGGGAAAATTTTCAATAACAAGAAGAGATTGTAAAACATATGCATTGACTAAAACACTTCACCTGAGTTAAATCAATAGGAAATCCATAGGTATCCCACAAAATAAATGCCTCCTGCCACAAATAGGGGTCTCCAAGTAAGGTACAAGAAAGAAATTAATTTGATGTATGAATTGTAACATAGTATTTAATAAAAGTATAAACCAAAAGTAAGAGTTCTAACTGGCAACAATCATAAAGACAGGAGCACAAAAAAGGTGAAAATTTATTGCATCCTATATATACATGATGTAGTAGTCCACTTAGCATGATATCAGAGGTGATCTAGGGTTTTATTCTTTAAAGCAATCCCCTCAGGAAGAGGCCGACAATTTTGACGACAGCCTCCATTCATCCATTAATCTTTCACCATGCTCCCCACATTGTCTTCCTCAAAAAATACACCTGGCCAAAGTTCCGCAAGGGAATCACAAGTTTCAGTAATTGTTATGCTCTCCAAGAGAGAGCAGGAAGGCAGTACCTTCCTTCTAGTTGTTCCAAAACCGCAAATCTAACCCAGGATAAGAGCCATAATAGAGACCCACAAGGTATCTACTCCTCTAGGAATTGAACCTGTGTTATGCATTTTTTTTGGCACCTCTTCGCTTCGACTGTGCCAATTGTCTCTTTTCTACATCATCAACCTGGAGATCAAGTTCTACACTGCTCATTCTTAAGTGTTCGCAAGAGGGTAAAACTCATTTGTCCCTGAGGTTTCAACTCAATTGCAAAATAGTCCCTGAGCTTTTAATTTACTTTAATTTAGTCCTTCACATCATTTTCTGACAATATTTTCTAATTAAAAAATGTAAAATGACCAACCCACCCTTTCACTATATTTCATTCAAACACATTAAAAATAAAATCATCCCTAACATATGAATATTGAAGTAAAATAATCTCTAATTAATAAAAAAATATAAAATAGTCCCTATTTTATAAAATTATGATAAATTTTTTAAAAAATTATTTTTACGATTTACCTAAAAATATATATAAATATACAAAAGAATGTAATTTCCCAATAATATATCAATGGTAAAGTTCTAATATATACAAATTAGAACTCTCTTGGCTAATTATTAATTTAGTTGAAGGACTACTTTACTATCAACTCAGCCAAGTCCCCTTAGGGTCAGCCAAGTCCCCTTAGAGCGATGCGGTGGTTAAGGCATGAAAGATTACCACATGTGATCTTGGGGTTAAAACTTGGCATGTCCGAGCATGCCCTCCCCCATGCCTTGACCACTTGCACTAATATCTAGTATCCACCCATTAT
>JBAMIE010000118.1:750947-761682 GCA_037177295.1 Kaempferia parviflora
CCCCTTCATCAGGCGCCTGGTCCGAGAGATAAAAGGGATGTTAGCCCTTCTTTGCTAGCTTGTTCCAAGCTAGTTTAGGCTTATGTAAGTGCATGCTTAAGAGTAGTTTAAGTCATTAATAAGCATGTTTAAAGATTCATGAAATTATTCCGCAAAAGTTTTTATTTTCATGAATTTTCTTACATAAGTACAGCAAGTCAGTAAGTAGCGATCGTCCTTAGACAGTAGACAGTAAGGGCGGTCGTTACAATTTCAGCCTTCTAAACCCGTGTACCGAGCACCCCCTTAATTTACCTCTATAAGTTTAATATTCATTTGTTTTTTAATGTTAACTATGTGAGATAATTAAAAAATATGGAACTGAATACTTTAATTAACATCTCTATTAGTTCATAGATTTAAAATTAATTAAATGTTAATTTTTTAAATGAAGGTATCCAATGAAAAACAAATTGCCGATTCATTCAGGAGGGAGGTGGAAAGGTCATGCTTCAATAGATTGGAAAAGGTAGTAATATGTGTGCGCATGTATTTATTAATGTAGTTGTTAATTAATTACTATTAACGTAGGTGTTAACCCTGAAAGACACGGTGGAGTCTATGTTCACAAAGGACCTAGCCAACAATGACAAAAATAAAACCAACCATCATTAGGAAAGTGTTGATGAGGAAAGCATCACGGTGCTCAATAGCCGTATTAGGCGACAATTTCAAAATGTAGTTGTGATTGATTCTGTTACGGCGCCATGCCAATAGATTGCATCCATAGAAAAATATGTGCAAACTAACCAAAGCCAGTATACTGCATGCATGGAATGAAATACATAGAGAATATTACAAAACTGTCGGTGAAAGTACATAGGCATGGAGCACAAGTCGCAACATTGTTCATATTTAGCACACTCATATCCATTGGTATCACTGTCTACCTGCTGTACTGAGACTTTGTTATGGATTGGGGCCTCCTTGACTTCAAATCTCCCAACCGTTTTCTCAAAGACAAACTCATATTGAAAAGAAAATCATACTACTACGCATCCATGGTAAGTCTGTCGTAGATTAGTATCTTGCACTTTATGGAGATGAGAAAGATGGGTGCTAGACAAATTTTGATTTACATGATCAGATATGTTATGTCTAATTTACAATGTTTATTTGTATTTTAATATTTTATTTAGAACTTGTCCATACTTTAAAACATTTCTAACCGAGTTATATAATATTTGAGTGCAGTCACCTCTATAAATATTTGAAAGATGAATACAGGATTGATTATGTTTCATTTCTGGATCCCGACAACTTACCTACAAGCCCACTTGGCAAAGATGGTCATTACTTATCACAACATATTGCTGACCAGTTGGAAGCTGTGTAGAGCATCATCTGCATCATCTCATACAATACTGGGTAAGATTTTAGTTATCTATCAATTCTTTCTACATACTAATCAATATTATATTTTTATTTTTACACATGCCATTGGATCTTGACAATCGTCAATGAAAATAAAAATATGATATATCTATTATACATGAAAAATTATAGTAACTAAGTAAGTAGTAGATTATGTTGATTTTGAATGCATTCACTTATAAATATGAAAAAAAATAACTTTTTTACTTTTAAAAATATAGTGGGGTCTAGATGTACAATGCCTCGAAGAGTATTGCTAAAGCACCAGGTTTTAAACAATTGGCGGTATGTATTGTACCTATGTATTAAGACTTGGATATAATTATTATTATTTGAATTGTTACCATTACATTACTTTTTTGATTACATTATAGGACAATCTAAAACAAAGTGGTTTTGTTAAATATGAATATTGTGTGATGAAGTACAGAAAAAAATAGTTGAATGTGAAAATACAGAGTTAGAGAAGATGGTGAGTTTATGACATATGCTTGATTTTGTTATTTCTTTTTTGATATTCGTCATTTTTTGGATGAATGATTTTATGAATATAATGTATTTTTATATTTTTTACATAAAAGTTTGTAAGAGCAATCAAGAACCAATATTACAACTAGTCTCAATATGATGAAGTCAAAAGTCAATTGAGCGAATTCATCTACTCGTATGTAGGTTACTAAATAGGTCGTTTACATTGGGATAAATGTTTTATTTTACATTGTGAATTTTTGGATATACGTACTTGTGGATATGCTTTTGTTTTTGTGAATGTATTTTTTAGTTTTACTTGTGGATATACTTTTGGTTTTGAAAATGAGAATGGGGGGTTGAGAAGCTCCATTGATTGTCATTGCGAGAAAACTAGGACACGTCAGGCTGTCTGATACCACTGTTAGATAAAGATGGGAAGAAGATAAGATGATAAGATGGACAAGTGGAACACAATAAAAAACTTTCTTTTTCTTCAATCATAAAACACATAGCTATTTATAAGCTACTTACATAACTCATCATAATCCACTAATCCCACTAACTCAACTATTCTACCCCACTAACACCACTAACTAAGATACATCGAACATGGACACTTTTCTCTAAACCACTACTACCACTCATCACCACCTTATCAACCACTAACTTCATTATTAATTTTAAATCATTTATCAGCAGAATGAATATTATGACAATGCTGGATACAGTTGCATGATTTTATATAATTTATTTATATACACGATCACCAGTTAATAATATTGTCCTTCCATTATAATCTAAGTGTATCTCTTGTATTTCGAAGATAATATATCATGGTTTCATATAGCCATCTTCGGGGCTATGGGCGAGCGATTCACTTTTTTGCCACACGTAGCCATCTTTGATTTCTAAAAAAAATATATTGTTATTATTATTATTATTATTATTAACTACACATAAATGTGATTAGCAGAATCAAATTAATTGAGAAGAGCAGCAGTAAGGGCAGGATGGGTTTAAGATCAGCCATTTGTTGATGCAACGCATGTGGAAGGCGTGCTTGCACATCGACAGCTCCCGCAGAACGTCGCCGTCTGCGAACTCTTGCCAACAGATGGAGCACTCCGTCACTGACCACTTTAGCTTAGTCTTCTCCACCGAGAAGACAATCACACCTTCTGGACACGTACTGGGCGCAGATTTCTTCGAACCAATCTCCCGAATCTCAACAATTATTATTATTATTTTAAAAATGTCTCAAAATTTAATGAATAACAAAATGACTCGTTTTTTAAAATTTTTTTTACTGCATTTTCAAAATTATACATATTTTTCTTGTTTAAATTACTATAAGAATTATTTTTTTCTAATTGAATAAAAATTATATATATAGAGAGAGATGTTTTATAAAAATTTAATTAATAATTTTGCATCTCAAAAGTTGAAAAATTAAATTTTATATACAAAATATATATGATCTAGCACAATGAGAAAATATAAATATAAATTTAATAGATTTATTAGTTGAAAATGGTCCAATTAGATAAATCAATATTTTTTTTCTAAGTGATAAAAATTTTAGATATTTTTCTATAATTTATTACATTCGAAAGAAGGAAATTTTTCAAAATTAAAATTAATAAAATCGTATTTACGTTCAATAATGTCTAAAGAAATATTAAATAATCTAACAATTTTATCAATTGAAAAAAAAAATTATTATCAAAATTTAAAAAATAAAAATTTAATTAATAATTTTGCAAAATTTAAATTTTATATACAAATCTATTTTTAAATTAATATTTTATTAAAAAAAATAAATCCGCCATTCTAGGCTCATTTTGTTGATCTTTGATTTCAGTCTCTGGAACAAGCTAAGGTACAGATAAAAGCGTTTAGTTACATGAGTCTTGAACCTGACTCTAGATCTTTAAATGCCCATGAACTCTAATGTCTTTCTCTTGAAATTCTAATATAAACCACAGCCTATGTTTGAGTGAAAGTGAATGGTTATACAACTTATACACCATGAATGGATTATCCGTGGTGTAAAGTTTTGTTGCATTCCCTTACAAGTGTCTAATGTCTAGTTTGACATAATAATTCTTCAATAGATCTATTTGCTAAGCTGAAGCTAGTTTACATTGACTGTAACTTGAATAATCCACATCTACTTCCTTACTGGAGGTTCTGATTCGACCGACAAGAAAGGGATGAATTGTTCTAAAAATACAAGTCACACATTTCTCATTCTTTCTAATTTAGCTAAGACACACTTCGTTAGTTTAATAAAAGTAAATGCAAAAAGAAAGTACGAGACACTAGAGTTTTACTTGGTTCACTACCGAGAAGGTTGCTGATCCAAGGAAAATGAAGTGCGCTATCGAAACTCCTTCGACACAAGTCGGAGGCGGAGAAACCCCGTATAAGACTTTGACGGCTCAGAAAAATAACTAAATAAAAATGAAATTCGAGTGCAAAAGTATTGTCAGAAACTAAGAGGATCATACCTCTATTTATAGCCCACTGTTGAAGTTAACCGTTGCTGACGTTGCAGCTTCTCGGGTTCTTGGACCGGGTCCGAGCGCCCCCAGCGGTGCAACTTATCTGCTACACAATGGCTACACAACGGTATGAGGATAAAAGTTTATTCTTGCCTGTGTGCCTGGACCGATCCAGGCGCCTAGAGTGTTGCTGACGTGGACCTAAAGTCTATACACGTTGCAACGGCTTGACAGGGTGCCATCGACTGACCCAAGGTGGTCCGGGAGCCTGGACTAGTCTGGGCGCCCGGAATTGTCCGTTCACCTGGACTTGTCTGTCTTCTGCTCCATTCACTTTGGTGATTCTCTCCGACCATCTAGAGTTGAGATCACCCGAACTCAACTCCGGCCTTCTCCTCTAGCAAACTTTTGATCCGGTTTCTTATCCCTTAGAAGCGCTGCACGCATCATTCTTGTCAGTCAGTATACTCTTTCGCAGCACCTCGTCCCTCGGATGCACCGAATTCATCGACTCGCTTCCCGTGTCATCCTTCTCGTTAGCTGCGTCTTCCGCTCGACTTCTTGTGTTTCTAAGTTCCTGCACAATTAGACACAAGGGTTAAACACAACAAGATCTAACTTAACGCGGTTAATGCTTGATTAAGAATGAGAAAGATTCACTTGCTAACAGAATGGTTACAAGCTATGAGAGGTTGTGCTCAAATATTCCAGCCGACACTTAGTGATTACTTCTGCTATTTGCTAGTTGTCTAATGAGCTACCTTATTTATCTATTTTTGATTTTTCATTATCCTTGTGCAATTCTATTCAATGCTATCATAGAGGTTATTTATAGCATAAAAGGAATTTCCTCATCAACATCAGGATGCATGTTGAGCTCCTTTCTTTGTATCAGCCTTTTTAATAAGCAATAGACTATTCGCTCAAACTGAGCCAACCGATTCGGTGAAAAATCCTATACGCCATTTGAAGTGCCAAATTTTTAGTTAGGAGAGAAAGAGAACCTTCAGTCATGCACCTTGTAATTTTATTTATTATTATTATTATATATTTTCTCTTTCCTTGGTTTAAATTAAAACGGTGTTGGAGATTTCTGTTTTTATTTCAATTGAAATCAGCAATTAAAATATACTCTTAATTAGTAGCGTTTTTTAAGCGTCTAAATTTACTTGTCTCCAAGTAGAATTTATTTCATCTTAAGGAACTTAACAGAATTAAATTGCTTTCAACTTGACATCATGATCCTTGACCAAGTAAATTAAGGCGGCACTTCTCTACAAGCTAAGGCAATGGCAGAAAGGAAACCTTGGAGCTCCCAGTTAAGAATTAAGATGGTCTCTCGAGTCATATCTTAAAGGTGATGTAGGGAAATCACTTTTGTTTGTATTCGAGAATGGTAGAGCTAGGATATGAAGTGGGGCACAAAGCAATGCAGCTTGGATCCTTGATAAATACCGGGAACAAAGTATTTGTTTGCATGGGTGAATCTGGCTTTTGTTCGTTCAGATGCAAAACGGCATTCCGGAGCAGGGGAACGAACACACAACTTTGTTGATTGGCGACAC
This sequence comes from Kaempferia parviflora, assembly GCA_037177295.1. Taxonomy (NCBI): domain Eukaryota; kingdom Viridiplantae; phylum Streptophyta; class Magnoliopsida; order Zingiberales; family Zingiberaceae; genus Kaempferia; species Kaempferia parviflora. The sequence continues at coordinate 756,901 of JBAMIE010000118.1, forward strand.
ATACTATTATCGCGACGCCTTAAAAGAGTTTAGAGTATTTGGTTCATTTGACAAATGTCAAACCTTTTTTCTGAACTGATTGTGTGTAAAATTACATAAGATTGGTTGGGTGCGATTTCCCAAACCATTTTTGAGGGCCAAAACACATTGGGAGTCGATTAAGATGATTGACAAATTCATGTCCAGAAGAGCTTTTACTCAAACCACTGTATTCCCAAAGTAAATTTTCTAAATCTGTAATTTTGAGATTCTTGAAAGAATGAATATAAAAATTAATAATATTGGATATTGATATAACATAACATAATATTAGATATTCAATAATTTAACATTTATGAAACATCATTTTCACACAAAATATTAAAATTATATAAAATAAAAGGTATAAAATTTAAAATATTATTTAATAGAATGAAATGTCATTATTTAATAATATAAGAACCAATGAAATAATATTTTAGATGATTATGTGACCATATCCCTGTGACTAATTTGATTTGATTTGAGGTGTGACAATAAAATATTAATTAAAATGCCAATTATTATTATTATCAAGTTGTATGTTTAAAAATAAATTTAAGTGAGGCAGGGTGGGACATGAAGTTTCTATTCTATACTTGCCTCCGCACTGCATATGTAATTATTTATTTGTCCTATCCCTTTCCTATTTTCATTATGAGGTGAGGCAAATTCAATGGCTTGTCTTCCCTATATATATCAAATTAGAATATTGATATATGAAAATTGATCTTACTATTATGGCATAACATGTTTTTATCCTAGTTAATTCAGTGTCTAGGTCTATATTTCTTATAATGTATTTAGGGTCTAAAATTCTTATTACGTTAATTACCCATCTTTGTCAGATGGTATTCCTTTACAGTTTACACAATTAGGCACATGCAGTATCCACAATTGAATGCATTAAGGTTATCGAGTTTGACGGTGATTTTTGATATTGGGTCATTTTAGTTTGCATCTTTTTTCTAAATAGGCATGGTAGGGAGTGAGACTTTTGCGTGATTTTTTCTGCATGTCATTTTTTGATTTTGCATGTACCTATTGGGGGTTTTAACCTCAGATTACAAATATTAATCCTAAAGCGATCTTGAGTCGCTATTTCTCATGTTCATTATCCATCTTTTCATAAACAAGATATTTTTGTATTGAAAACATTCCTATTCTAAGTAGTATATTTTATATAGAAAATTAATTGCAACTAAACTTGCAATTTACTTACTGGGATTCAACTTCTGATAACAGGTCAAGTGAAAAGTATAAATGATAGGAGAAACTTGGGTACTATGAAAATCTTAGAAACACAGATCATAAGATCTCTTCCTTTTCCTCCACGTTTGATTTTATCTTGAGACTGTAAATATTCTCCTTGACTGTGTTTCTATTTTGCCTGTAAATATTTAGTACAATGAAAACAAAAATACAACTAATTGAATAAACTAATTAAGATAGTTTAGTTAACTAATGGAGTCATAGGTGAGCTTAAGATTTTCAAGTTGGGCGAACCAATTGAGCTAAGAAAACCAGTTGAGTTAGTCAAGGCAACAATTAGGTCAATTGATCAATCAAGTTGGTAATGAATCAACCTAATTATTAAAATATTATAAATATTATTAAATAAAAGATTATTGTTGAGAAATCTAAAATAAAATTTATTTTTTAAAAATAAATAAATATAAATGACTCAACGATTAACTAAAGATTTGAACCACTAGTTCGTCAATTCATTAGAAGTCAACCCCTAATCGACAAACCTCTAAATGAGCCGATTATAACCCATGGCCAGGTCATGTTCATTCACTTTAAATAAATTATTCTTGAATTTATAATAGAATAATATCAATATTGACAAATTAATAATTAGTCGTGCTACAATTTATACGTAATTTTTTCTAATATTCTTTAAATAAATTAAAAAATTAATTACTTTTAAAATTTCCCTTCCACGCATTATGAATAATTAATTATTAGTTATTAAAAATTAGATAATTAATTAAAAAAATATATATTATAATTAATAATTAGATCATGTTTCTTAAAAATTATAGTTAAGACTATAGCAGAATCATATGAATCTAATCAGATTTGAAGTAGAGAAATAAATTATTCTGATATGATAGGCATCAATAATTGTGATTAAAAAATATTTAAAAATCATGAATTTAAAGATAATCAATCGTTCATTATTCAATTATATGATCTTTTAAATTCTGCAGAGGTAATTGAATAGACTAATTAGATATTTGTTAAAATAACGGCAGATTAAGATTAATTCAACAGACTAATTAGATTTAGTTACATTAAAGCCGGCCGCATGATACAATCAGCATACTATATACAAACGAATATTTCTTAGGTAGCGCTTAAAAAATTCGATAAGAAACTTTCCCCTGTGAATTCTGGAAAACAACAATAATAAAAAAATGTTGGGCTTAAAAAATTCGATAAGAAACTTTCCCCTGTGAATTCTGGAAACTACAATAATAATAAAAAAATGTTGCAGTAAATTTTATTCTAGTAATTCCTAGAACGTTCAAAATTATAAATTATATTTCAGCATGATTTAAGATGGAATTAGGAACTAGAAATACATTAACATAACAGCCAACAAAAATCACCATAACCAAAACAAACTGTTTGTAAAGAAACTGCATATTAGTTCCTTGGGTTATGGATGTAAAAAAAAAAAAAAACACAGCTTCTTGATTCTTAGTTATTTACATCATCTAAAAAAATGCTTAAACGAAATTAGAAATCAAGTTCTTTACATTAATTGTTCATTAGAAAGTCATTGCAAAATCTCAGTAAAGCTTTCGACAGCTAGCAAAAACTTAACGGACATTTTGTATCTTTGTGCCGAAAGAAGTTGCCCTATAGTCAACAAAAATGAAATCAAATATCTCGAAAATGTCTAAAGCACTTCCAGTCGTGATTGCATCACTCAGAGAAAATGCAACTACAAAGTGGTCTATAGTTGTTTACCATAGTCGACCAAAGTTATATTGTTCAATTGACTCGCAGCGATTGTGAATACATGGAAAGGTAAGCAATAGAAGGATTCAACATGAAGATTCAGCAAGCATTTACTTGCATAATAATCATGTAGCCCTGACGTTCTAACACCCTAATAGTTGCCTGCTATTGCTTGGCAGTCACAAATACTAAAGAAACTAATGTCAAACTCTATTATTGTTTCTACCAATAGCTGGCATTTGGCATAGTGTTTGGAATTCCACTTATGACATCAACAAAGGATGAAGCAAACAAGTTTGTTCATGCATTTTCTCATAGAAGCAGCTAAGATAATGCAAAGTCACAGTTATAATTCTAAGAATATTTCATCCAGCAGGCCGGCATCTTAAACCCAACTAATTTTATATTAACATCGCATATAATCCTATTGTACAAGACTTAGTGCTCACTAGTAATTGGTGATTAAGTTTCATAATGAATAAACACTATAATAGCTATATAAAAAAAAAAGTGTAACATGTCCAAAACATGAGATACCAAAAAAAAAAAAAAAAATTAACACACCCACTAAAAATTATAAATATAATAATAGTTGAATACGTTGATCATAGTATGGCTGTATTGGCAGAACATCTAAACTATTTTGATGATGTTGGCTGGATGTCTAATATTTAGACAGAAAACATAAAGGTAACAAGATATCTAGTGACCCTAATACAGCCAATTGGTTTGGCAAAGCGGCGGCAGCATTGCCAGCAGCACATGAGACCATGCTTTCCTAAAATCACACGAGGATTGCAACAAAAGGGCTGTAAAAAAACACTAATTTGATAAACATTGCATGTACAAAAGGTCCAAACGGAAAATGAAGGAAACCATCACTGACTGTTAACTTCAATCTCTGATATTTAACCAGCAGATAACATTCATTCCGCCATCATATAAGAAAGCTAGCATATATCAAATATCATAGCGCAAAAAATCAAGTAAAAATAATCTCAGAAGACAAAAATATATTTTTTTTTTTTACTGAATAGTCAAAACATATTAGAAAACAGAATGAAGGAAACAATTCTAAGAAAATGCACAGGAGAAGAACTACGAAGCTTGTTATGTTGCTCATCATTCTCCTTCTCCAATTAATAAACTAGAACTCTAAAAGATAAATAAAACAGATGATAAATAAATAAGAAAGGATGTCAACAATGACAAAAAGACGGAGAGTTGTTAGTTCTAAACCAAAAAATTAAAACCATCTCCTTCACTTTCATCAAACAATAAAAAAAAACACGTTAACAAGACAATCAAAAGTTTACAGGGAAACGATGTAGTAAGTAAACATGCACCAAGAATCACAACACAAATTCCCATCTATTTGAACCTGATAAAAAAAGAGCAAAGGAAAAAAGGATAAATCTGTTGATTATAGGAGAAGCAATGATAGAATCGCTTACAAACGGGATCCAGCGCTCTTGTTCGTGGGATGCAATTTGTTCTTGGAATTCGAGTTGAAGATGTTCGAGATCCACATCTCCGGCTGATCTCGCTAGTATGGCCCTAATCCTTAAACAACGGCGGAAAAAGTAACACAGGCAACGCGACGATGAGAGGGCTCAAGTTGCAACTCAAGACAATTACAAAAGACCTGAACTCACAAAAACTGTCCATATTTTGTGGAGAAAACCTCAAGCAAGATCATAGATCGAAAAATATGAAGTGTCAGTAATATATCCTGATGTTGCAACTAAATAACATTTTTCAATACTCCCCAACTAATCACATAAAAACAGC
>JBAMIE010000118.1:801771-811868 GCA_037177295.1 Kaempferia parviflora
CAAGTCTTCGCTTTGCGCTGCTCCAAAACACTCCGAAACGCTCCGACGCTACTCCGACTTCCCGACGCGAAAGTTCTGCCAATTCTTAGAGTCGGTATAATTTTTATTTGTCAATCAATCTTGTACTTACACTTGTAATATTTCTTCGGATTGATAGAATTGCCCAAAGTAAACGGTCATACCGTGGGCCTTGCAGTAGGAGCCGTTATAAGACTCCGAAGTAAGTAAAAATCACAGTATCTGTTTCTTTTGTTGTCCTCTTTATTTCCGCTGCGTACTCATTTTATAAATCCGAAGTTTTTCGATGCGATATTCACCCCCCCCTCTATCGCTCACATACGATCCTATAAAAATTAGAAGATTAGAAGTTAGAAATATTAAATATCATGAGAAAATAAAATCATAAATAATTTTTCAACTTCGAGTAATAGATAAGTTTTGAGAATGAATGGATCGTTATTTCAACTAAAATTAAAGGTTAAATATTTTATGTTGAATTAATTTTGTTTTAATTTATTAAATTCATTCTCTCTAATTTAAATGTAACTGCTATATTGCTAAACATTATGATTGCTATAATGTTTGGGGTTTAAAATTTAGGGTAGACTTTTGGCATTATTAGTAAAGGAAGAAAGAGTCTTCAAGGGCGGAGCCAGACTTTAAGTTACTCGGGCTGTAGCCCGGGTAGCAAATGACAGTTATCCATGTTTTTATAGGGGAAGAGAGGGAAAAAATAAGGAAAATGGACGGCTAGGCCGGGGCAATGGCGACGGCGTCGGCAGCTAACCTGGGGCGACGACATCGATGTCAACACTCGTTACTCACGGCATTGAGTGTCTTGGATACATACTGTACAATAACGTAGGATTAGGTGAGGATAAATCATGTCTAAATCTTAATCTACTGTTAACTATCTCTAACCACCTCCACTACTGGAGATTCTAACACTCATCAATGATGTTGAATTCTACAGCAATATTTTAATTAAATCGAACAAACTTTGACTCATATGATTATCACTAATTCGAGCTTAAGGATGAATTAGTCGGCTGTTATTAATTAATACTGATACTAACAATGATAATAATGTGGAATAAACCCACCATGCCAACTCTTTTACTGCACTCCATCTCCTCGCCGCCTCCTCTCCCTTCTGCTGCTGTTCTTGCCACCTACCATTGACAGCTCCGCCCCTCCCTCTCCCTCTCCCTCCTCTCTTCTCCCCCTCCTTCGTCGCATGTCCCATTTGCTTCCACTTCTGCAAGTCCAAAAGCCATTTTTTTGGGGGGCTTCTTCCGAAGTCAGGGACGGGGAAAGGGTTTCAGGGAGGGAGCTATTCCATTGCGGCTTAAGATCTGAGCGGACTTTGCTTTCCAGCCGCGCCTCGTTCGTGCCTTGCCGAGCCATCTTCTGTTCCGTTGATCTGGTGGACTGACGCAGAGTTGTGCTGGAGTAGCACTCGGCGCCGCGCGCCTTCTTTCTGCTGGGGGCTGGCTTAGAAAGCGGAGTAGGTTGCTGAGTTTTGTGCGGCGGCGGAAAGATGCGATCTTGGTGAAGAAGTGGAGGTCAAAGGTACGTCAACGTGCGGGAGTTGGAGAAGTCAGATTTGTTCTTCCGTGGTTATTTTTACTACAACGTTGGTAGCTCAAGTTTCCATTTTAGGCATAAGGGCCATCTTCTCGCCTTCTTCGAACTGTTTTCCCTTTTTTTTCCTGGTCAGTAGGTCTAGATTTGGAATGCTCGTCTAGTGGGAGCTCTATTTTTTTCATTGTTTCAGCTCCTGAAAGGATTCCTTATTTGTAAAATTAGGAATCGATCTTAGTTTTTGGTACACAAATTGTTAAGGAGGATAGATCCATCGAATTTTCTTATATTAGGGTTATGAAGAACTGGAGGAGTCTAATTTGTTCAGTTTATTAAGTTATTCGCACTCTATCTTATGTAGTTGTGATCTTTCGGCAATGTTGAATTCCTTTGACCAAGTTTAGGTGCATGGAAAATAGTTTTGCACTCAACCTCCTGGAAGTTTGTAACTGGAAGAAAAAAAGGTGTTAAATTGATCTTACGAAGGTGCTTTGTTATCTTAGTCGACTTCTGTAGTTGTGTTTGTTCCTTATCCTTCTACGTGTTCGTTTATTGGTTGTTGTTCCTTGTGTTCTTTGGGTTTCATCAATCCACTTATGTCATTGTCCCTTGCTATGGGATCTTGTACAATTTCTGTAGTCAGGAGCATTAACATGCCAGACTACCATTAACAGTTCCTTCCTTTAGTCCTATTTAGCAGTGGTCCACAAGTAGACCATGTTCTATTTTTCTTAAAGCTGTAAGCTTTCTTTATTGAATATATATCTAGAGCATTGTTTAATTTTATCTTTTCTTTGTTGTTTATACATTGTACCTTTGGCTTTGGCATTCCAATTCAAAGGAAATGCCATGAGTTGGAACACAAACCTAGAGACATGTTGGACTGTGGAAAAATCTTTGTATGATGATGCATACAGTGCTTCGTTGGGTTATGTCCATTTGGATTCTAAATGTGTTATAAACTATTGTGTGAAAGAAACAAATTCTAGCGGGCTTCATGCTTTTTGAACAGAAAGTGATAATAGTGTGATAATTCATGTCAGTTGCTTTCCCTTACAGGTGATTTACTGGAAGAATTATGTCATCTCTGGGGGAACATTTGAATAATAAAACTTTTCTTATGGGCCTTAAGCTATGGGTTGTAATTGGAATAGCAGTCGGGGTGTCTATGTTGGCTGTTCTTTTGATCTTAGTCATATGTCTTAATGCAAGGAGTCAGAAGAGGTTGAGGACTTCTATCAATCTCCCGGTTAGCCAGATACCAGCAGTCTCAAAGGAAATTAAAGAAGTGAGAGTACAACAAACACCAACTAATGATTTTGTCTTACATGATGGAGTTCTTACACTTCGTGACAAATCAAACGAAAAGGAGTCAAATAGGGTTAATGCCCATTTGGGCATGGGAACATCAAGGCATGTGGATGAAAACAGTCACTCAGGTTCTTCTCATTGCATAGATAAAGATGGTAGTTGCCATTCTGGAGATGAAGGAAGTTCCGGGATAGTCACTACACGGAGGCAATCTTACCCTATGACTGCTCCATCACCTTTGACTGGTCTCCCAGAGTTCTCTTACCTCGGCTGGGGTCACTGGTTTACCTTAAGGGATTTGGAAATTGCAACCAATCGCTTTTCAAAGGATAACATACTTGGGGAGGGTGGTTATGGTGTTGTTTATCGAGGACAACTCATCAACGGTACTCCTGTGGCTGTTAAAAAGCTTCTTAATAATCTGTATGCTTTCTTTGCATAACCTTTTTTAATCCTATATTATGTTTTTTGTAATTTTTTTTTTCAACAAAGCTCAAAAGTTACCTTTTTGATGTTGATTATAGAGGTCAAGCAGAGAAGGAATTCAGAGTGGAAGTGGAAGCCATTGGTCATGTACGCCACAAGAATTTAGTGCGATTACTTGGATATTGTGTGGAGGGTACCCAAAGGTGAACGACAATAATTTTAAACTTTTCATTTTGTAGTATTTATGTTACCTCAACTTGCTGCAATAGCACTAACATTAATGATCAATTTTTTAATTCAAGATTTTGCTTTCATTTCTTAACATCTTACTTATGTATATTCCATAACTATGATAGCAGAATTTGTTCATGTCAAAAATACTTAGATATTAAAAAAATTTCAGGAATTCTTTGTACAACTATTTTTATCTGTATTTCTCATATACTCAGGATGCTCGTGTATGAATATGTGAATAATGGAAATTTAGAACAGTGGCTCCATGGGGCTATGCGTCAGAAGGGTTCTCTCACTTGGGAGGCTCGCATAAAGATTCTTTTGGGCACTGCTAAAGCGTAAGTACAAATTCACTTATTTGTTCAAATTGAAATGCAGGTCATCTCTCCTTGCTTTTGTATTAGTTTGTTTATGACAACTACAGTCTTATTGTCTCATTTTATTTTTGTCCTTCGTCCAACAAAGTCAATTCAAGTGATCACTCATGTTCTTAATATAATCAGAAGAAAAAAAAACACGTTTTTTTGGCAGCCTTGCATATTTGCATGAAGCGATCGAACCAAAGGTGGTGCATCGTGACATAAAATCCAGTAACATATTGATTGATGATGAGTTTAATGCAAAAGTGTCTGATTTCGGTTTAGCCAAGCTGTTGGGAGCTGGTAAAAGTCATATAACTACAAGAGTTATGGGAACCTTTGGGTGAGTTCTCTTATCACATACCCCGGTTCTGCAATGAAAAATTGCTTTATTCTTTTGTTGGACTAACATTATGCATTTTTCTCGATTACAGTTATGTGGCTCCTGAATATGCTAATTCCGGGCTATTAAATGAAAAGAGTGACGTATACAGTTTTGGTGTCGTTCTTCTAGAAGCAATTACAGGGAGAGATCCTGTTGATTATGGTCGTCCCACCAATGAGGTATTTGCATTGACTGCTCACACAAAACTTTGTTTAGTTTTTATTAACAAGTTACCCAGGTTAGCCCTAGCATTCAGTGCAGATTCTGATTGTTTACCTATTTCCATTAGTTGTCCGCATTTACTGGCAATCCTATCTTAGACTCTTAGTTTTTTCCTGACTTCAATTGACATAGCTACCTAGTTGCATGAATGCTTAGAACTTTGAAGATTTTCAACTAAAGATGCATTCAACTTAGTGGCTAGAATAATGGTTAGTCTTAAGATTGCACAAGAGACATGGTTCATCATTACTCTTCTGAATTCCTTAAAGCTTTGTTACTTGTTTCACTGTCAAATAATTTTCAACTAGAACTTATCAAAACAAGCACACAGCAGTTTTAACTTTTAATCAGTGCCCATAATAATGTGTGTAAATTGATTGTTAAAGCATTCTTCATTATGTACTTGGGAATTGACATGCTTTTATATCATATTAGTGAAATGATAGCTTGAATGCTTGATAACTTTTAAGTACTTTGTTTTCTCCTTTGGTTTTGATAAGTTTGTTTGCCTATTTATGTACTTTTTTTTTTTTTTTTGCATGAGCTAATGGGCGGTTATATAGTTATAGTTCTGACACAAAAAGGTGTTTTGTGAATTATATTGATACTTTCTCCAATTTGACTAAGTTCACCTACTGTATAAATGATTTTTCTCATGTTACTTATATGACTTGTATATTTTTGATTAAAAAGTGATTTAAATACCTTGATGTTAGTTAGAACACAGAACTTACATTGAATTCGATGTGGAACATTAATTGGGAGTTTTTGTCATATGCATTTGATTAACACATATAATCATATACTAAGACTTAAGTTCCAACTTAACTATGTGATGAGAGATGGGAAGAAAACAACTCTATTACAAGTTATACTTTTATGCCCAATGATACTCAAACTAGCTGTTTACCCATACTGTACATGGATACGGATATTGAAATAGAGTCCAAGAAGCTAGAGTCTTCTATGAGAATGACAAAGAAGAAGAGGAGAGGGAGGAAGATTACCTTCCATTGATGACTTCATAGGTGATGGAAGTTTGACGACGTCATGCGGGGAGGTGGGCTTGTGTCGTGGAAAGGAAGTGAAGGTCAATCCATGGAGTTCGGTTGCGTGGCGAGGTGTGCTTGTGACGTGGAAAGCAAGAGCTAGTAGATTGCTGAAGGGAGGTGGGTTTGCATTGAGGAAAAGAAGAAGGTTTTGCATCATGTGTTTGGCGACATCTCTTTGCTTTGCTCATCCCGAACCAATGAAAAACCAGGGTTGGACTGTTGGCTAGGTTATATAAATTAATCCAGATATTGTAAATTATAGAACTTATACCATAACACTATGACTTATTAAATTAAGAGAACTTATATAATTATTGTATATGTGTAGTTAGATAACTTAACTATAAATTATAAAATTTGTAATAAAATATATTTATTAGTATAACTTATCTAAATTATATTTCTTATACTTAATTTATAGCATTAATTTAAAGATTAATTTTAGTTATTATTAGATCATTATCAGTATTTGAATTTTAAGATTAATCATGGCTTCACCTTAATTTTGACACTTTTAATGTGTCCCTGTGTCTTCATTTTAAAAAATCATAGAGTTGTATTCGACATTGGTATGGATGTTTTTTTCCCAAGTCTGAGGAACATAGTTATGTCTAGTTGAGTAATAGTTTTGCCTTGGTTGAAACTCAATATACACGTGTATCCAACATGGGTATGGATTCTCTTTCCTGAGTTTTTTTTTTTTTTTCTCTCTCTCTCTTTCCTGAGTTGAGTAACATAGTTTATGTTTGGTTGAGTAATAGTTTTACCCGGGTTGAAACTCAATATACACATGTTACCAACCTTAATTTGCAGCTATTAATCTGTGGCTTTTGTTGATTATACATGGAGTCCAAGTTCTTACCATGATCTCGTCTTTATGTGGCTTATCCAAGTTAAAAAAACACCCATATAATTTAGGCATACTAAAAAGTAGTTCACTATCATCTTGGCTCCATGATATGCTTGCAATTATGCAGGTAAATCTTGTTGATTGGCTAAAAATGATGGTAGGGAGTAGGCGGTCAGAAGAAGTTGTGGACCAGAACATAGGGACAAGACCATCAACAAGGGCACTTAAACGTGCTCTTTTGGCAGCTTTACGATGTGTTGATCCTGATTCAGAGAAGAGGCCAAAGATGGGTCAAGTTGTCCAGATGCTAGACAGCGATGAGCCAATTCCACGAGAGGTATAATCTTATTGGACCTTGCTCAGTATTTGTTTAATTCAGTTCTGACGCATATTTTTTAGAGGCTAGTTATCTTTTTAGTTCAAACAATTGCATGAAGATGTGAGTCTCTTACCTCTAAATTAGCAACTAATGGACATAGACATACTAGGATGCCTACGTATTTTTTGATCTAGGTCTGATGTTCATCAAAATATGACACTTTGATTGTGCTATATTGGGCAATTACACATTTGTATCTTGTTGAAACAAATTAAGGCTATGTTTATGAGAGATTTGTACTTTGCCATTGTATATATATATTACCAAAGAAAAGATCAATTAAGCATACTGATTAAAAAGAAAAAATAAGCTGAATGGAGACATGTTTTGGTGTGAGTTCAACTATACACAGTGCATGAATGGTGACCATTATCTCATAGGGTTTGCAAATAGTCTTGCATCTTCTGACTTGTCCATTGATAGAAGTTACTGCTCAACTTAAGCTTCTAAATGTCTTGTTTATCAAAATGTTAACAAAATCAGGACCTCACCTATAGCTCATCGAAGATGATCCATAGCTCATATCCTAGTGGATTTTGAATTGCTAAACAAGCTTATATATTCCTGAAATGTTGTAATTGTCAAGGTAAAGTTACAATATATATTACAAAAGTTTTCTAGCTTAGTCAATCTAGCTCTGATCATAATTGGAAATGGGACTAGAGGAGTTTGAGACGGACAGAGTTCAGTAGAGTTACGGCCAGTTAGGTTGAGTTTGCCCAAACTGAATTCAGTTCCATTTGTCGGCTCTAGATTAATTTAGTTCCATTCTTTGTAAAAAATGATATCCTTCACTGTTTGAATCCTGCTGCACACGTGTTGCTCCCAATGAATTATTGAGTTACTAGTAATTTTACACATTAATTACTACCCTATTAGTTCAAATGGCCGTTTCTCATAGAATTTTCACTGCATTATTCCCTTTTATTTATCTTTTCAATTTTTCATTTTCATAATTGCTTTGATTTGTTATCATTAAAGCTTACTTTGGGGTCATCATTCTCTTTTCGACACTACACCTCCACAGTATAACTAGGACCTCCTGTATACTTTCCTTTCCTTTAATGTCACTGCTCTAAAAGTTTTTTTGCTCTCTGCTATTTCGGCCTCCTGGTGTCTTTGCATATCTTTTGCTCTGAATGCAGTAAGTCCTCTCTAATTCATATTCATATTCTTTTCTTTTATGTAGCTGCTTTTTGATCTAGATTCTTGTAATAATAGAAACGACAAGGGTAGATCTCTGGAAATAGAGAGACATGGTGCCAACTGAAGAGCTTCAGCCACTATATCTAATTGGGCTAGAATTCTATTCTTACTCTTCCTATTATTGAACCACATGAAACTAAGGCCCTATAGACCACATATCATTAAGCGTAGTTTCCGGCACCTATGCTACTTAGACACTTTGATACGAGTACCCAATACAGGTATAGGTATGGATTTAGGTGTCATGCACATTTTTTTTTTAAAAGTGATGACAGTGACTCAGTGTAAATGTGTTCAAATTTTGGACATAGATAAAGGGATAATAATATAATATAACTAATGCCTAGAGTAAATTAATATAACGTTAAAATATTAATATTAGAAGGGGAGCCTTGGCACAATGATAAAATTGTTGCTGTGTAACCTTGTGGTCACAGGTTCAAGTTGCGGAAACATTTTCTTACAATGCAAGACAAGACTACATACAATGTGCCCTGGAACCCGCATTGGTAGGCGTGTCCTGAGCTGTCCTTTTTTTAAAAAAATATATTAATACCAATATAAGTTAATTATATTTGACTAATTAATATCCTTAACAATAATATACAAATGTCATTTTATTAATTCTTATATATGATTATGTTGAAATAATTTTGAAAATACATTATGTATAAATAGTTAATCCTATACTGTGCACAACTGTCAACATATTTTTATAATTAAATTTGGTATATGAAAATAATTCCTTTTAATACTAGTTATAATCTATTCATTGTCCAAGGCGATTCATGAATAAAACAAGATTGAACTACAATTGGAAAAAATACCATGAAAGAGATGGAGCAAAAGAATGAACAACAAGATAGCTAGGTAATTTATGTGAAGGTTTAAACCGTAATGATAAGAAGAATTCATCTATCACAATCATTGCAATACCTATAATTGAAGTCACTGCATTTACAATAATCTCTACTTCCATCATTCAAGGGAACAAAGCAACAATACCTTATCGTCATCAACAACATCAAGGAATTCCCTTGGAGTGACACTATCAAACATGGAGGACATTTCAGTGCACTAACTACTATCAATAAAGGCACGGCATAGTATTCTTTCGCCATAACTCGATGAAAACTCAACGCGAGGCTAAGTGAAGGAAGACTCAATGCAAAGCTGCTCTTACAAAGGAAAGTATTAGCATGCTCATAAACTCTCAATGAAGATCCAACACAACACACCTCGTCATTAAAAGAACTTTTCGAACTCATGTGGCAAAAGGCGAACTTTTCGAACTCATGACAGAATCATAGGAGGTTATTTGTCCCATCATAATTTCCTCAAACTTCCTCAAAGGAAGGTTCAGCACAAGGTTGTTTTGAAGGACAGGATTCCCAAATAAACATATTTAAATAACCCTTTCAAAATATTATGCTTTACAATAAGCTGTTAGATTTACTATTAATTTTTCCTTTCAAAATATTATCAATTAGGGTTTTTAGATTTATTATTAATGTTCTCTTTCAAAATATTATCAGTTAGGATATGAATTATCTAAACTATTATTGAAATCACCATCACAACTAGATGATTGTAAATATATATACAATCACAGTAATTATAGAAATAACACAAAATATGGCAAATGTGATTCTAGATTTCTAGTATCAAATATGATAAGCTTGTACTGCTATTTTTGCTGTCATTAGGTACGTGATGTTTTTTTCTTCTTGCTTCTGGCCTATCACCTTCACCACATCTTTCAATTTATTTGGTGATAGACCAACCACATTTGGGGAGTTTGGTAGGACAAACTACACACAACATTCCAGGAAAAAGAAAACTTGAAGATATGCCCTTTTTCCTTGATTTTTGTTTTCCCCCCAAATTGTTATGAACATCTGTATGATTTTAGTTAGCATTAGTTTTTTTTTAATGCTTTTGAGGAGGTAGAACTGCAAAAGTATGTTTTAAAAATATACAGATTTTTTCTTTTTTTGTGTATGCCCACTGAAGAGACTTGACCTCTCGTCAAGTATCAAACTCATATCCCATACCCACAACCATTTCGTGTCGACATGGATTTGGGAGA
>JBAMIE010000118.1:813221-829967 GCA_037177295.1 Kaempferia parviflora
ACACTTTTGTAATCTGCATTACATTACATTACGAGACTAAGTTAATACCAAACAAAGTAATCAGCCTCGTAATGTAATCTCGATTACATTACATGACAGATTACATGGTACCAAACGTACCCCAAATAGCGTTTTAGTGGATGGAGTAGCCCAACTTTACCCATGAACGTTGCGGTATCGTTCCGTTATTTTTCCTGTAAGGTAACCGTGTATTCAGCTGGTTTCGGCACTTTATATGCCCAATATAGTTAAGCTAATTACTAAATCACATAATTAAAATGGGTGAATATCTAAATCGCATGAGTTTTAAAATTAACAAATCACACATTTAATTTTACTTTTATCCTTTTCATTTGCTCGTGCCTACCCAATCATGTAGCAATCAATTGGGACATAACTAATCGATTACTATATAGTTGCAATTGATTAAAAAATTTGATTCGTGCTCAAAAATTTAATACTAGTCTTAACGTGGTGTATGGAAATGATGTTTGAAGGCGTGAATATAATCAGGAGAATTAGATAAACACATAAAACTCGATTTCATATCATTCCAAGCTCGTTGGGTTCATAAGTTGGCTTCGGTCAAAATCGCCTTATGAACTTAGAGAACTCGGAATGATATGAAATCATGTCACATGTGTTCGTCTAGTTCTCATTATTATATCTATACCCTCAAACATCAGTACCATAAGAAATACTGAGAATAGTCTTTTTTTAGCATGAATGTGTTCGAATCTATTGCTGCGCAGTGACAATCGATTTAAAAAAATCTAATTTGTATTCAAAAAATTATCGCTCTCAATATGAGGTATAAGAATGATGTATGAAAATATAGATATAATTAGGAGAATTAGACGAATATATATGACTTGATTTCATATCATTTCAAGCTTTCTAGATCCATTAGTAATTCTTGACCTCAAATATGATTTTCATGTGTCATATTGAGAGTAGTAATTTTTTAAACATAAATTAGATTTTTTTTTTTTAATTGATTGATACAGTAGCAGCAATCGAGTTGACACTGTTCATCAGTACAAGAGTGTAACAACGTGGCAATTGATTGGGGTAGAGATGAGCGAATGCGGAGGGTTAACCATGAAATTGGGTACTTTATTGGATAATTTTAAAATTTACATACGTGATTTGAGTATTCAATGATAACTTTAACTAGGTGATTTAGTAATTTATAGAAATATAATTTACGCGCCATGAATCGGAATGAAAAACTAACAGGTTAATTCCTAATTTAGTCCCTTATTTTTTAACGTGTTCCCATTTTTCATCCCTCATGTTTCAATTAACCCAATTTAGTCCGCCAATTTTTGAATATTTTTCCCAAATCGATCCTTCGGTCTAAATTTCTGTTAAAATAGACCATAAAACTTGTTTAACGGGTGGAAGTGACCAATTGCTTTTATTTTATTGTTTAACGGGTCCATTTTTTGACTTGTTTTAACCGGTAGAGTTCTAGCTAGAGACGGAAAAGCCCCAGAGGAGAATATTATAGGTCAAGAGTGCCGGGGGGACGCCCTCCGCGAGCATGCAATTGAAGAACCTTTTGGCCATTGCAACCCGGCCAGTGCAAAGGATGACTTTAAAGAAAGCGTCATAGGAGATAATCGTACGCGTGATCCAGAGCTCGGGGAGACGACGGAAGATCTTGACTGCCTCCTGAGGGATGCTGGCACGACCGTAGCCGTCGTCTAGGAGGGAGGCAAACATGTCCTCGGTGGGCGATACGATGCACTGGGGCATGTCGTATAGGAGGATGCAGCGGGCATGGTTAAGCATGGAGTTCTTAGTGAGAAAGGAAATGATCTCGCGATAGGTCTCCGGGTCATGGCGGAATCCGGTCTTCTCGACCCGCTGGAAGAAGCGAAGCGCGCGGTCCGCGTGCCTAGAACCGCGGAGGACAGCGAGGACGAGGGGCTGGTCGAAGGTGGGAGCGAGATTGTGGATGGAGTTGTGGAGGCGAGTAGTCCATGACCGCTTGGACATCATGTAACAAATGGTCTCATGGAGCTTCTCCTCCTTCCCCCAGCGTTCTCCTGGCGGTGCAAACGCGGTTCCTTGGAAGGAGGAGACGCGGCGTCAGAAGGGGCGGGATCTGCGGCGGTGGAGGAGGATGGAGGAGCGTCGGAGGAGAAAGCATGGTGGAAGAGGAAACGACGCAACAATAAAATAAAAGCAACCAGTCACTTCCACCGGTTAAATAAGTTTTCCGGTCTATTTTAACAGAAATATGGACGGAAGGATCGATTTAGGAAAACGTTCAAAAATTGGAGGACTAAATTGGGTTAATTGAAACATGAGGGACGAAAATGAAAACACGTCAAAAAAATATGGGACTAAATTAAAAATTAACCCAAAAACTAACCATAAAGTTTCCTTGCAAATCAATTGGTGAATCCGGTTAGGATTTGATTCCGACCGACCGCTAATTTAGACTGTGTTTACTAGAGAGGGAGAGACGAAAATTATATATATAGAAGCTACGGCAAAGAAGCGCTGATCCGCAATCCTCTCCTTGACTCGCTCACTGTCCTCCGTGCATCCTCTCTTCCTCTTCCTCCACCATAAAAACGTCACACACCATGCAATTCCTCCTTCCTCGATTCCATTAATTAATTAATTAATTGCTTCTGGTTTTATTTGATAATATATAAATTAACATTTATATATATATCGAGAGAGCTAGCTAGCTAGCTGCAGTTATTAATTAATGGAGCAGCAGATGATCAGAGGGGACAAATCGGAAGGAGCTGCAGGCCACGACGACATGAAGACGTCCTCCACCATCCAGCACAGCGCAATCGACCCCTTCGCCCAGGCACTGTGGGACGGCGCCCCCTCCTCGGCCAGCTCGGCCGCCGGCATGAAGGTCGACTGGAAGGAGACGGCGGAGGGGCACGTGATCCGGGCGGACCTGCCCGGGGTGCGCAAGGAGGAGGTCAAGGTGGAGGTGGAGCGCGGAGGCGCGCTCGTCATCAGCGGGGAGCGCCACCTGGAGACCAAGCAGACGGGCGACACGTGGCGGCAGGTGGAGCGGAGCAGCGGCCGGTTCACGCGCCGCCTCCAGCTGCCGGAGGACGCCAAGTTGGACGGCGTCACGGCCACCATCGAGCACGGCGTCCTCACCGTCCACGTTCCCAAGGCGGAGGCGACGACGAAGCAGATCACTAATTAATTGATTAATTAATTAACTATTCTATCTCAAAATTTAATTAATCACAAAATTAAGTTGATACGGCACTTAAGTTTTGTTTATTTATTTCTGAATGAGAGATTTCATATCGATAAATCGGTGACTGTAATTGGTATTTATTCTGTTACAGAATAAATGAATGTCATGTGGTAACTTTTTTTCATTATTAAGACAGTGGCTAAGATGATTATTTTACAATCGATTAACTGATATCTCTAATCTTTCCTCAAATTATAGGATTGAAAGTGTCATGTGATCTCTTGATGAGGATTGGAGTTTTGCTTGGAAGGTAATTTTAATGTTAAGAAATGGAATTTACGATGCATTTGCCATATTGATTAGTCGCTTATTTAAATTTGACTGCCATTAAATAAAAATTTTGGCTTGTTAATTTGTGTTACAGGTATCAGATTCATTTGGTGCAACGATATAGTAAGAGGTATTCCCTTCACTCTGCCTTCCATAACTAAAACTCTTGATTTCTTTGGGGACTTGAAAATAAAAAGAAACTTAAATACATTAAGATTTTATTATCACATTAGAAGTGCTAATATTTCACTAAATAAAATCAATAATAAAAAAAAGGAAGAAATAAAGTAAATGTGAGAAAACACAAAAAAAACATACCCTATTGGCTACCATAGTATTATTGGTGCTTTAGTGAACTAGAGTACTCTATTCCATCATCCGAAGAGGCCAAGGTAGACGATGAGCATGAGGAAGACTCACCATTTATAACTTTCACAACACTCTTGTTGGACTCCTGTTGGTTTCGATTAGCAGCAGCTGCAGGTGCTTCGCCTTGCTCAGCTAATTTCCTAAGGATGTTCATCACAGTTGGAAGGAACTTCGTCGACAAGGAAAGGATCCCAGGGAGCTGCGAAAAAAAATGTCTCGGTAAGTAAAGTCAGAGTTGAAAAGAGAGGAAGATGTGTGATTGTTGATAGCTCACAGCTCCATTTTTGAATTCTCCTGATATGTCTAGCTGCACCCAAAGGGCTTTACCCACTAAAAAGAAGACAAAAATGACACCCAAATAGAGAGGGTTTCTGCAAAGCAATAGTAAGATGAGTTTTTCGATAGAATCACACGGTATCGATAGATAGATTATTGAAGATATTTGTTAAGTACCTGAGAAGTGTCATGAATTCGTTGAAGCCGAGGATAAGCATGGCAGCAATTGCCCATGGAGGAGGAAGCATACTATTATTGCGCTTATTGGCTTCCTGGAAGAGGCATTAAAAAAAGAATATTAGATAACTATTCATTTGAGAATAAAAAGGAAAGATAGAGTTTTAAGCCTAGAATTGGAAAAGGTCGAAAGAGAGAATCAGAAAAGACAAAAAGGGTTCCCTTGAGAATATTAAAAAAAAATTATTAGTAATCTGAGCAACAATCCCCTATTTCGAGTGGAGATGACAAAAAACCACAAAGAAAATACAACTTAAGGATGAAAACTTGCCTGAGCTGAAATGGCCTGAGTAATTGTATACTCTGTTTCAGTTTTAAATTGTCTCCACAATGATTTGCATTGGACAGGAGTGATTAAAGTTTTCGACGGAGGGATCTGTCAGAATAACAAAATATATAAATTAAAATTATCTTCTCATAGTTCTGTTAAATCGAAGAACATTGAAACAAAATAAGATGCTTAGGCAAACTGATGAAGTTCTCTCTAAGCTTCTCTCTAATGGCACACATTAGTTCAATTCAATTGTTAGATGTAGATGACAATTTGTGGCATATATATCCAATCGGTAAAGTGCTAATGAACTGGATTAGATACTATAATTAAATTAAATAGGTATTTGTTGGTCGAATATTGCTATCAAGTAGCAAGATCCATCTTTCAACATAAAAATTCTCTCATTATGATAGAAGTGGAGATTCCAATCACTATTTTAGAAGAATGACAAGCCACAAGATACTAAAACCAAGCATATCTACAATTAAAAGTACTACAAGATAATGTGATGCAACACACGAACCGAATCTCATTCAGCGAAGAATAGAGAAAACTTTATTAAACTAATAAAAATAAATGGTGCTTCTAAACCTAAAAAATTAAATATCAACCTTAATAAACTTATCCCTAAAATTAATTTGACCATTGCAGTATCAAATGGTGCTTCAATATAAAACCTCACGACATTTTAAAAACATATAAAATTTACTTCTAAATTTGAAAACTAGTTTTAACCACATCATATTTACAATGAAAATGGACAAAAATGAAAAGGATAGGTTAACTAGTAACAAAAATAAACAATAAGAAGATCTAAACACCTCTTCCCATGAACTTGAAGCAAGTGGATCAATTCGTTGGATGCTTCTGTTTGTAGACTCTGTAGCACCACTACTGGAAGCATCTAATAGAGCAGCTGAGAGAGTATCTTGAATTTTGTCTTTCTCATCATCCAAACGAATAGCCGTCATCACGGACAATAATTTCAGGGACTACAAAAGAGGTAATTAGTAACACAGGATAGATGTAATAATATATTATAGTAGGAGCAATTTTTATGACATACTGCAGATCGAGCAGTTTTTGTAATTGCTTTTATGTCTTCCTTGCCCGTCCAAATTCTTGGCATGGAATCAGCATCATGACTAAACAATGTAGAAAATCTATACACCATAGAAAACAACCAGTAAATCTGTACTTCAGCAAAATGTTACCATCTTAGAGGATAAATAACAAAGAGTTGTACCTATCTTTCATTCTGATCAACACGCGTCCAGCCTCTTCTCTCGCCTTGGATTCAACTACACTTTTAGCATAGTCCTCTAATTTTATGCACATTTTGCTAACAGCTGCATCGTCAAGATCAAATGCTGAGAGTTCAGAAGAAAAACCAGAAAGAGCAGAACTGGTCTCTTTTTGAAGAAGTTTTCTTATTGTTGGCCATGTCTCATCACTTGCTCCATCAAGAAGAGCCTCTACCGGCTCCAAAAGAGCCTTTCTGAGTTTTTCCTGCAAGTTAATGATGTTCCGACTTTGATTATTAACAATGTTCATCAATTTCAATAGTAGCAGACAAGACAAACTTGGAAAATGTTCCCATAAGTTGAATAGCAATGTTACACCCACCTCATATAAGGACGTAATCTGAGAAAGTTTTGCAGCTCGGACTAAAGCTAAATGAGCATCAATATCTCGCAGAAGCTTATCCCGAACTTTTGAGGGGTCCCATCTTGCTTGTTCAATAGTTGCATCTGCAATCCAGAATTACATTACAGCAAGAAACCAGGATAAACATAACAGCAAATAAATTGTGACGAGTTTTACTTACCTTCACATCCTTTGTCAAATTTTAACATGATCGATCGAGTACATGCATCTGCAGCAGCAGCAAACCTTTTCCCACTTTCAAGAGCCTTGTCGAGAGCCTCCTTGAAATCATCTAAACTTTTTGTGCGAATGTGCCCCAATGTAGCTTGATAAGCAGGATGCACAAGCTAGAAACATCAAGCATTTGAACACAATTAATCAAAATAATAAAGTGCAAAATGCCCAAACCAACCAGTATGTGTACATTACATTACTAAGCTCCTAGTACATTATGATTTTATTAGACATTAAAGTATTAAACATACCCCATTTCCATTTTACTCACAATTCAATTAGTGTTGGATTTATTATAATTAAAGAGTGTTTCAAATATGACATCATAAGGGATTTTTTTTTTTCGATTTCAGGGTTCATTATCAAGCACCACAATAGGACATAAACAGCTACTGATGCCCCTAGCCTGTCATTCACATTGCAAGAAACACCTGGAGCAGTTTAGCTTCAAGTTGATGCCTCTTTGAAGTTCTGACAGACTCGTCAAAATAAACAGCTTCTGAATCGTATCTGCAGAGAGAAAAATAATGAAAAACAAAACCAATAAATTTTTTTTGTGGGACTCGAGAATATTGAAAAAAATTAATCCAGTATGAGACACTTAAATAACAAAGCTAAAGCTTGGAGTGGATTGCAGATAGCTAAAATATGCGTTCAGGCAACAAAAATCCTGTTATTGCAACATAAATCTGTTATTTTTGTAAATGATAGATAGACAATGAGATAGATTGAGAGGAATGCTCACCCATACAAGCATTTGTCCAGAATTGAACTAAGCTTCTTTCCAAAACCCGGAACAAGATCATTCTGAGCGGCTTCTTCAAGATGAAGCCACTCCTTAGATCCATAAAGAATTATGCTTTTAGTCTCTCAAAAATTCAATATATAAAAGCAAATATAAATATAATATTATTACCTCATCATTACAGAAATAAGAAAGTTTTTCATTGGCAATCTCTTCGCATCGTACAGTAGCTACCATAACCTACAGGAAATGCATTGCACAAAAAGACTCACAAGGATGTTGAAAGCAAATTGTTAATCAACAGATAATTACCTTGTGTGCAGGCAAATCAAGATCCTTGTTCTCTTTTATAACTTTCCAGATCTGTTGTGCACTGAATGAAAATCCTGAAGCGGGTATAACTCCACGCCTATCACCGGCAAGTCCACCCGGAGCAATAGAATGATAAAATTTCTGTCTTAAACTTGCAACCTTGCATTGATTTGACATAAAACATTAAAGAGTTACAGAAATATATTAAATATGGAAACGCATTTTGTATTGCAAAATTTGCATGATAATACTACTTATTAGAGATTGATGTTTTGATTGATTAGCCAAGGGGCCTTAGCACAACGATAAAATTGTTACCGTATGACCTGAAGGTCACAGGTTCGCAGAAACAGCCTCTTGCTATGCAACATAAGACTGTACAAGCGGGAGCTTCGTACATCAAATTGTCCTTTTTATTTTAATGTTTTGATTGATTATTGCAACAACAGCAAAACAGAAAAAAAATTCAAAAGCAGCATATAAGTTGAACATAGAAGTGGGTCAACCCCAATTTTCTTTTCATGTCTTTGCAACAACAACCAAATCTTATCTCATTAGGTGGGGTCGGCTGCCTTAGCACTTCGATAATTTATTATCTTCGGCATATGAATATTGCACTTGTGATACTCATATTCATTGTTTCAATGTGCACTTCAAATGCTCTTAGATGTACTACATAGATGGTTTATTCTTATTATTCAAGGCAGTAGAATGGACCTCCTATCTCCATATGTTGTTAAGCCTATATACCTCATACGAAGATTATATAGAAGGGATGCGTTACAATATTAAGTAAAATTATAACAATATCTAGAGGGCTTAGTTACTTATTGAAGAGATGTCATTCTCAAATAGTTAACCTGTTCTTTGAATTGCTCCTCTTTCTCTTCATAACTTGAAAGAGCCATAACTTGTACCTGTGACATGGAAATGAGATTTGTAATTTCATAATAAAGAGAAATAAAAGAAAATATATTAGATCACACTAAAGAATTAGTAAGAGGTATCCAGTTTCATATTTAAAGAGAAATAAGACAAAATAGATTAGCTCACATCAAAGAATTCACTAAGAGGAGTTTCTTTGTGGGCTAGTGGCTTGGGAACATTATCCCATATCTGCAAGGAATACGTATCAGTGAGATACAGAAGTATGAATGCTAATGAAAAATACTAGCAGTAGGAATTAATCACAAGGACCTTCCGAATATCTTCTCTGAGGATAGGCTCAAGGTTTTCCAGAGGTGTCTGCCCATAAACCAAAATGAAGTCAATTGACAATTGGTATATTAATTGCTAGATAAAAAAGAAAATTAAACAGTTGTACTGTGACTGGGAAAATGCTCTCACCTTTGTTTTATCTCGTATAACAAACAGTAGAGTAGTCTTACGAGGACTAAACAGTCTCAGCATCATCTGTCATGAGGTAAACAAAACTAAGCAAAACTCAAATTAAAAGGATATTAAAAAAGTTGTAGTAAGATGGTTATAAGATTAAGATAATGAAAGATAAAACCTGGAAGACTGTCTTTAAAAGAGGCTTGTTTGCTGCATGTTCTCGACCAATATCATGGCACCACCTATATCATAGAGGCAAATGCTCACCCTTGTTCTAGACAAAGGTAGCGCTTGATGCATAATGAAAATGAACTTACATGTTTATTAGGACTATATCAGAAACTGCTAAAGCAAAAAGGGCACTCTGCTTCTCAAATGCAGTATCATCCTGAACAAAGTAGAAATACAACTCAAAGTTGTGTTATCTACAGACTGAGAAATGCAGTAAAAAAAGCCAATTAAGTGTAATATACATTCCAAGAATATGCTCAAAGAGGTACTTGTGTAACAAATAAGGCACTAGCTGTTCATTTTTATCTTAAAACAATTTGAAAACCAAAGTCAAAACAAAGGAAAAGAGCTTCAGATATACAAAAATAAGCCACAATTAGGTGTGAATTCCATTCATTCTAAAAGAGTTTTGCTAACCCTTGTAAGCATGCGTAATAAACTACACAATATGACACTCAAGCAAAGATCAGATCACCAACTAGTATGTACAGAATAACTACTAAGGGTTAAACCCAAAACAAACTATGGGTTCTACAATCACTAGGATAGGATCAAAAAGAAGTCAAAAGCTGAAATAGGGTAATACTTGAAGGTTTACTGAACCACCTAAAACAAACTAAATATATGGCAAAACAAAAGAATGGACAACAAACTAATAAAAGTCAAACATTTAATACACTCATGTACATTCAAGACAGGAATATGTTATATCGAAGATGAAGTTCAGATTTATAATTTTACTAGATAAATTGGACTAAGAAGTCTCTTCTACTTCCCTCTCTCTCAAATTGGACTTGAAACGGGAAAGCATTCCCTTTGCTTCAATTTATTGGCATGAAATAGAGATGTCCATGAACTCACAATACAAGTAGGTCTGATGGCAATTGCAATAAACTAGCTAATGATAAAAAATTGAATGTTCTTTTTTACATGGCCCATTGTCGTTACACTCTCTATTTACTTTGTATCCCTCATCCATTTCAACCCATACCCCTCTTAGACCATAAACTATATCCCAAATAGACAAAAAATAATAATAATAATAATAATAATAATAAAAAAATCAATAAACAATAAGTTAATTCTATGATCTAATAGTGAGCTACCTGTAAACAATCATATTGAATATACATCTAAACAAAGGAGACAATTTAAAGGTAAACAACTACAATTGTGAATTAGATTCAACAAGTTTATACTTGGTTGTTTTCAAGGGGACTGCTCTACGATTCAAGTCCTCAACATTGCAAACAGAGCTTCTTAGTTAACTTGTTAATGAAAACTACATGATTCTTAACAAACTACATAAAGTATCAAATGGTTGCAATTGTGACAGCATGCTTTCTAAAAGAAAGTCTTGAACAAGTTGAATTTCTCATCGCATTGACTAATTTTGTTAAATGTTAGAGGTTTGTAAATAATGAGAATTTTACTTTATATGCCAAAAAATCATTCTAAGATAGGGGCACCTCCTAGGCATATCTAGAACTTCACAAGATAAAATGCTTAATCCTGTGCCAAAAGTGACCTACTATGAGTTCAATAGTTGGGTTGAGAATAATACCTCTCCTCGTTCCCGTCCATCAGTACCTTCTAAGTCCATAGCAATTGTACATGGTTCAATCCCAACACAATTTGCTAACCAAATGCCTTTTGTGGTTTGTGACCTAAAATAACTCATATATCAGTAGCACTAAAATTGATAATATATATACAAGAATTCAAGAGCTTGCCTTCCCCTGAAAGCATCCATCTCTCGGAAGTTGGTGCCAAATAAATGGTTTAATAGAGTACTCTTCCCTGTTAACCAAAATAAAAAAGAAAATGAAGACCATTCATCAGAAATTACTGAATTTCACTAGTAAAAAAATTATATTGTTGCAAAAGCATATCCAAAAGGGAACAAAAATAGGGAAATATAGATATCTATTTCATAGAAAAAAATTCAAGACTCCCTTAAGACATATATCTTGTACAAAGGAAGCAAAGATGAAGAACAAAAAAACATTTCCAAATGTTTCAAAGTGAATAGTTCTTTAACAGTAAGCAATATACAAGAGCAAATGAGTTATTTGCCTATTTCAACCTTGAGAAGCAATTGGAAAAGCCATAGTAACACTGAGGTTAGCGGCATAATTCATATAAATGAATAAAAGCAAAAGTTGAACCTAAAAGTTATTAGTTAGGTAACATGGTCCAACACCGACTCAATCACAGAACTCTTACTTTACAATATAGTAAAATAGACAATGATAAACTGTGAATACCTAATATATTTCACTGCAATTATTCTTGATCATCTTCTACACAGCCAATTTAACCAAATTAAAATTAGTATTTGGAATGAACATATTCAAATATTACTGTCTCCCACATTTATATAATCCAAGACCAAAAGATATAACAAGACCAGCCAATATGAGTCAGGACTCAGGAAGACCAAGTATGTTCCAGAACTATAATGCATAGAGGAAATAATGTTGGTCTTGAATTTAATATCATCACCATATTAAATTTCTTTGAGTACTTATTGTTTGTTTCAAGAATAATTCTTAGTCTTGTGAGCATCACTTGCTATTCGAAAACCCAAGCAACCACATAGAACCAAATATGAAAGCAAACAATAATACATATGCACAAGTTAGTTTATTTCCTGTAAAATTCTATGCTACTTGCCCCATACTTTCAGATTTCTAGGAAACAAAGCAAAGATAGAAAAAGGCAATTATCTTGATCAATAATATTTTTTTATTGAATTGACTTCATTACACAACAAGGAAGAAACAATATATCCAGCTACTCAAGTCTTTATCAGGATAAAGAATAGAAAAATGTGATAATTCAAGAACAAATCTCTAACTCAGGTTGAATACCTCTAAAGTTCAAAATGTGAGATCACCTTATAATAAACATAGCCTTCAAGCATATAAAATACGAAAATAGAATTCAAGAAACTCAAAGACATACCACTACTTTGTGGACCCATGATAGAAACTACAGCATAGGATAATCCATGCTCTGCCAACTTCACAGATTTCATAAAGTGTTCAAGCCCCACGACATTGAATACACCATCTCCATCGATCAGTTGGATACAGCAACATTCATTAGCCATTTCTGCTAAAAAAAAGGAAGAAAACAGTAATTGTTGTAAGGTCAAGAGTATTTAGTTGATTGGATCTAACCTTTGCTAGACTCAAATTATAAATAAGAAGTTTGTCAAAAAAAAAAGCATTTTTTTAAGAGTTGTACTTACCTACAACACCAACATTCAACATTCAGTTAAGTTTTTTTTTAAAAGAAAAAAAAATGTAGAAAATTAATATTCATAGAAATCCCTGTTGGAAGGTGACTTTTGATCTGATGAAAATAATGACCAACAACAGACTAAATAATTAGTAAATCAAGCTTATTATCATCATGAAAAATAAAAACACTAAAAAAAATCTAAAAGCATGAAAGCAACTAAAAAGATATATGAACAGTCTAAACAGATATTATCTTTTTTTCTGAAATGTATCTAAACAGGCTGATCAGCTGGAAGCTAATAATAAACTTCTTCTGATATGCATCGATTTTTTGTATATGAAACTAAGAAAGTAACTACATTTATCGAAGTTTCTCTTTCCATACCTAGAACCAAAATAATCCTGAAAGAAGAGTAAAGAGAAAACTTGACTTTTGGTTTGCTAAAACAGATAAAAATGTCCTCACCGTTGTCCAACATCAAACACCAAGGCTGTACCGAAATTAACACGAATCACCAACGAAAATTGCTTTTAGACTTTTGGGGATATATACTGGGTAGATAAACAAGTGGGATCAACAAAAAAAATTTCAACTTCAAATAAATTTAAATAAAATATCATAGAGCAAATTAAAGCATCAAGTTTGATACACTTTGATCTTGAATGACTACTTGAATCGACTACTCAAGCTATCATTACAAACTGACTTAGTCTATGAATCGCCCTAATCCGAAGGGGTTTGACATCAACACCAACCAAAATCAAATTCTAATCATATTCAAGCATCAACCACAGCATGTTCCGGAGTTTGTATAAAAACAGAAACAAAACCAAAAAAAAAAAAAAAAAAAACTTGAACGAAAGCAAGAAAAACAAAGATCCAACTAAAACAAAATGTATCTCGCACTGAATCAAGTCAATTAACTACTTGGAGAAGCAATCGCGAAACACAGCGGGTCGAAGTAAAAGGTGAGGAATCACCTTGTTGAGAAGAGGAGATTGGGAAGAGGTGATCGCCGACTGAGGCCTTCGAAGGAAGGGAAAGCAGCAGCGTGAGGCGGCGAATAAGCAGGACAAAAATGAGGGGGAGCCGATCCAATGTTTTTCTTTTTAATATCAGCGATCATAATTATAATAATTACTATATGTTAATATTTTTTTACCGCTGTAGTTAAATTTGAACCAAAAGAAAAGAAAAAGAAAAAATCATTTTACACCCTGGTTTATCCATAATTTTATAAAGGTCACTCAATATTCTAAAAATTATCAAATATAACTTACCCAAGAAGAAAGCTTGATTCTCATGCTAAAATTTAGTGACAAAGTCAATGAGCGTTTTATAGGATAATTGTAGATGAGTGTAAAATTATATTTGTGATTGAAAGTGTCAAAGCATAAGCAAAGATAGATTATAACATGAGTAAAGAATAATTAGAGACGATTAACGCGTGCAATTAAGAATAGTTCGAACTAAGGAAATGAAGGTAAAGTAAGATCTAGTGTGATCAAATGGGCCAATTCGTGATTGGACGGGATGACCCCAAAAAAATCCACCATACGGTGAGGCGGGGTGTCGGCTCGCCATCCTAACTGGTTGCAAAATTCTCAAATCAATCCAATTTAAAATAAGTTAATGGTTAGGTGGGCTAACTCACTAACTCGTCAAAATAATAAAAACAAATAAATAGAAAATATTGAAAATTTTAAGTTTTTATTAAGGATTATGTAGGTTTAGCTTACGAGCTCATTAACTTTTCTATTTTAATTTTAAATTTTAAAAGAAAAAAAAATCTTAATTTGTGGGCCAACCTAAGACCATCATGGGCCAAGCCACACGGGTCATAGGTCCAGGCAGATCGACTCACTAGATCCATTTTAAAATGAATTGATAAAATTTTAACTCAACTCATTTATATTATTTGACAACCCGAGTCAACTCAATCTAATCTAAATTCAGAACTCTAATAAGAACATAGTATGTTTTTTTTTTCTAAATTAGAAGGTATGAAATGATAGGATTATTCAAATGAATAAATTGTTAGAAGTAATTTTATTTCATCTCATTTCAAAATCTAATTGTATGTGTGTTATTTAAAAAAAATGCTCATCAAATACTTTAAAATGTACATTAAAATATAATAATGATAAAGTGATTTTAATCAAATTAAAATAATTTTAATTAAGTTTAAAACAAAATTGAGAAAATATATGTTGATATAATAATATTTTATGCATTTAATTTTGATCAAATTAGATTAATTTTGTCATGATCATAATTAGTAAAAACACGAAATATATGGTAGCAAGTTTAAAATAATTTTATAAAACTGGAGGGCTTTTGATAAGTTTAAATAGTTTTACTATAACTATGAATGCTATAATTTATTTTATGCTAGTCAGTGTTGGACGTGTAATATAATATATAAATATGATAAATTAGACCTAGTAATAATGCGTCAAGCCCAGGCAAGGGGACACTTAAGAACCCTAGAGCAACTACTGTAACGGACTTTCCTTTATAAAAAAATAATTTAATTTTTTATATCAAATATTAAACTGATAAAAACATATACTACACTTGATCTTAGCTAAAAAGACCGAGAAAAGTATATTTTGCTAACCTCAGTTATTAATAAAAATTTCTCTGCTTAATCAGAAAATTTTCCAATAACACGCTGCAGCTAAGTCTCGAACTCTAAATCTATGATTGACTAATGAATTTTTTTTTAATAATACGCCGTAGTTTAGTCTTGAACTTTAGATTTTTAATTGAAATTATTAATAAATGTTGAATTATTTTTGGTGTGAAAAGACAAAAAGTATATTAACATAATTTATTGTTAGGCTTCACTAAATTAATTAAAAGTTAGTTAGTAAAAAAATACAAATAAAATAGTAAAATTTTAACCATTATAAATATAATTGGTATAAATGGTTAGAATAAAGGTATTCTCTAAAATAAAATTGTAGTAATTTGGTTTTTTAATATTTTTTTTAAAGAATAGGATATGTTTTTTTATAATAATAAAAAAAGAACATGATCCCCTTAGTTTTATAATTTTTGGATAATTTTTATTTAATTAGGAAAACTAGTGAATTGTGAATAGTAGTCAATGAGAAATGAAATAACGTAATTCTAATTTAAATCTGAGTAGGAGAAGATATATCTATGTGATTAAATTTGGGAAAAAAAATAATTAAACAACACAAATTTAAACGTAATTTTTCACCATGGCCCATGAAAGATATTTAATTTGGTGTTTTCGGCGTTATAGTGACAAGTGACATGACAGAAATTTTCATTTATTCAGCTAAACCTATCAAAGAATCTTGCGTTTGAGTCCACCAAGTCTCTGATTTTATATATAGTTTTTTCTTTTGCTATTTTTTAATAGAACATTAAATCCCTTCATTTTTTTTTTTTTTTGAAAAAAAACATCTCATTTACTTTTAAAACGCCCATACGATTTTAAACCTGACAAAACAACTCCCAATACATGAAACTCATTATTAACATAATGACTTAACAAAAAGTGGGGATACAAATATACCCGTGGCATTGCCATTTTCCTATATGAACCGACAGGGTTAACAATGACAAAGTAAAAACTTTTAGAGCCTATTCTGAGAATTTTACAATCTTAAAGAATAACTTTTTTAAAAGATAAACTTCCCGGGGCAAAATAAAAGATTCCCTGTGCTTTATTTTTTGGCATCGGAATATCCTCATATATAATAGAGGAACTAATCAAATAGTTTTACCTATTGAGCCTCTATTTGAGACAAGATTAGAAAAAAGGAGAGAAGGATAAATAAAAAGAAGGAGAATTTTAAATCTTATTTGGAAGAAAGTGAACATAGGAAAGAAAATATACGGAAGGGTATATTTTAACCTTCCTTATCATAAAATATAAGATTTTCTTACACTCCAATTTGGAATATAAGGAAGGGTAAGAGGAACCAAAAATAAATTGTTCCAATTTTATTCCTCTTTTATAATATTAATTTTCTAAAAATATTTTATTTCTCTTTTATCTTTCTTCTTTTCTAAATTCTAAAAATTTTTAAATAAATTTTATATATTTAAATTTATTTATTTTACGTATCATTACTAATTATTATTATTTATATTATTAATTTAATTAATAAATTCATTCTATTAAAAATTTTAAATAATTAATTGATCTATTTATTAAAAAGTGATGATAATTTTATAATTTTATATATTTATTCTTCATTACCCTCCATTTCTTTCTAAACAAGGTAACACATGTTATATTAATAAACTTTTTCTTCCTTCCAAATAAGGGAAAGATAA